>RXID01012570.1:671-17805 GCA_005019695.1 Trichopus zeylanicus subsp. travancoricus
TGTAGTAGTAGTAATAGGAGTAGTAGTAATTCTAGTGGCAGAAGTAATAGTTGGTGTATTTTCAGGATTACAAGTTTGTGTATGAGTAGTAGTTGTAACAGTGGTGCAAGTAGTAGTAGTAGTAGTTTTAGTAGTAATAGGAGTAGGAGTAGTAGTAGTAGTAGTAGTAGTAGTAGTAGTAGTAATAGTAATAGTCGTAGTAGTAGTTTTAGTAATAAAAGTAGTTGTTGTTGTAGTAGTAGTTGTAGTAGTAGAAGTAATTATAGGAGTGGTAGTAGGAGTAGGAGTTCGAGTAGGAGTAGCTTTAGTAGTAGTAATAGTAATAGTTGTTGCAGTGGTAGTAGGGGTAGTGGAAGGAGTAGTAGTAGTGGTAGTAGTTTTTGTTGTTGCAACAGCAGTAGTAGTTTTTGTATTATTAGTAGTAGTAGAAGTTGAAGTTGCTATAGCAGTGGTAGTATAAGGAGGAGTAGTAGTAGCGGTTTGAGTAGTAGTAGTAGTGGAAGTAGGAGGAGTAGTAGTAGTGGTTGTAACTACAGGAGTACTAGTAGTAATAGTAGTAGCAGTATTAGTAGTAGTAGTAGTGGAAGTAGGAGGAGTAGTAGTAGTGGTTGTAATAGTTTTAGTTGCCGTAGTAGTAGTTGTTGTTGTTGTATTAGTAGTAGTAGCAATAGCAGTAGCAGTAGTAGTTGTAATAGTATAAGTAATAGTAGTAGTAGCATTAGTAGTAGTAGTAGTTGTAGTAGTACTACTAGTAAAAGTCATAGTAGTAGTAGTGGTAGTAGTAGTAGTATTAGAAGTAGTTGCAGTAGCAGTAGTAGTATTAGTAGCGGTAGTACAAGTAGTAGTAGTAGGTGTAGGAGTATTTGTCATAGTAGTAGTACTAGTTGTATCAGTAGTAGTAGAAATAGGATGAGGAGGAGGAGCAACAATAGGAGTAGAAGTAGTAGTATCAGTACTTGTAGTAGTAGTAGTAGTAATAATAATAATATTAGTAGTAATAGTAGTAGTAGCAGGCGAAGTAGAAGTAGTAGTAGCCATAATAGTAGTTATAGTATGAGTATTCGGAGCTGCAGCTGTAGCAATAGTAGTAGTAGGAGTAGTAATAAAAAACGTAGTAGTACTACTAGTTGTAGTAGAATTAGTAGTAGTAATAGTAGTAGTTGTTCTAGTAGCGGCAGTAGTTATACAAGTAGTAGTAGTCGTTGTTGCAGTAGTCATAGTAGTAATAGTAGCAGAGGTGGTAATAGTATTTGTAGTAGTAGTAGTAGTAGTAGAGTTAGTGGTAGGGGTAATAGTAGTCATAGTAGAAGTAGGATCGGCAGTAGTAATAGTAGTAGTAGTAGTAGTAAATGTAGTAGCAGTAGTACGAGTAATAGTAGGAGTTGCAGTAGAAATAGTAGTAGCAGTAGTAATAGTAGTTGTAATAGAAGTAGCAGCTGGAGTAGTAGTAGTGGTAGTAGTAGTTGTTGTAGGAGTACGAGTACCAGTAGTAGTAGTAGTAGTTGGAGCAGTAGTGGCAGTAGCAGACATTGTAATAGTAGCAGTAATAGCGGTAATAGTAGTAGTAGTAGCGGTAGTAGTATTAGTAGTTGTACTAATAGTAATAGTAGTAGTAGTAGTAGTAATAGTAATAGTAGTAGTAGTAGTAGTAGTAATAGCGGTAGTTGTAGTTGGAGTATTAGGAGCAGTACTGCTAGTAATAGCAGAAGTTGTAGTAGTAGTAGTTGTTGTAGTAGTCATATTACGAGTAGTAGTAGTAATAGTTATTCCTGTAGCGGCAACAACAGTAGCAGTAGTAGTAATAGTAGTAGTAGTAGTAGTTGTTGTTGTTGTTGTTGTAATAGTAGTAGTAGTCATAGTAGAAGTTGTAGCAGGAGTAGTGGTAGTATTGGCTATAGTAGAAGTAGTAAAAGTAGTAGTAGTAGTAGTAGTAGTAATAGTAGTAGAAGTAGTAGTAGTAATTGTAGTATTAGGAGTAGCCGCAAAAGCTACAGTAGTACTAGTAGTTGTTGTCTTAGTAGTGGCAATAGCAGTAGTGGCAGTAGTAGTAGTACTAGCGGTAGTAGTTGCAGTAGTAGTTGCAGTAGTAGTCGTAGTACTAGCATTAGTTGCAGTGGCGGTAGTGGTAGTAGTAGCAATAGTAGTAGTAGTAGTAGTAGTTGTTGTTGTTGTTGTTATTGTTGTTGTTGTAGGAGTAGTGGTAGGCATAGGAAGAGTAGTAGGAGCAGTAGTAGTATTAGTACTTGGAGTAGCAGTAGTAGAATTTGCAGTAGCAACAACAGTAGTAGTAGTCGGAGTAGTAGTAGTAGTAGTAGCAATTGTAGTAGTAGTAGTACCAGTAGCAATAGTAGTTGTAGTGGTAGTAGTAATAGTCATAGTAGGAGGAGGAGGAGGAGTAGGGGTAGGAGTCAGAAGAGTAGTAGGAGCAGTAGTAGTAGTAGTAGTAGTAGGTGTAGCAGTAGCTGCATTAGAAGCAGCAGCAGTGGTAGTGGTTGTAGTAGTAGCAGTAGCAGTAGTAGCAGTAGTAGTATTACTAGTAGTATGGGTAGTGGGAGTAATAGCTACATTAGTAGTACCACTAGGAGCAGTAGTAGTAGTAATAGTACCAGTATTAGTAGTAGTACTACTAGTATTATTTGCAGTAGTAACAATCATAGCTATAGTATTAGAAGTATTTATAGTAGTACTAGAAGTAGCAACAATGGCAGTAGTTGTAGTCTCAATAGTAGCAGTAGCAGTAGTCATAATATTAGGTGTAGTTGTTGTAGTAGCAACAGTTGTCACAACAATAGTAGTAGTAGTCATAGTAGGAGGAATAGTACTAGTGCCAATAGTAGTAATTGTAGTAGCTATAGCAGTAGTGGTAGTAGTTTTAATAGCAATTATAGCAGTAGGAGTAGCAGTCGTACTAGCAGTAATAGAAGTATTAGCTATAGTAGTAGCAATAGTTGTGGTACTAGTGGCTGATATAGTAGTAGTTGTAGGAGTGGTAGTAGAACTAGTAGTAATAGGACGAGGAGGAGTAGTACTTGTACTAGCGGTAGTACATGTTATTATAGTAGTTGTAGCAGTTCGGGTAGTAGTAGCAGTAGCAGTAGCAGTCATAGTAGCAATAGTTGTAGTATTAGCTTTAGTAGTAGCAATAGCAGTAGTAGTTGTTGTACTAGTGGAAGTAGCTATAGTAGTAGCAGTAGGAGTAGCCATTGTTGTCACATTAGTAATAGTATTAGTGGCAATAGTAGTAGTGGCAGTGGTATTAGTAGCAGTAGGATTAGTTGCTGTAGTGGGAGTAGTAGCAGAAGTAGAAGCAGTAGTAGTAGCAATAGTTGCAATAGTTGTAGCGGTAGTATAGTAGTAGTAACAGTAGTAGTAGCAGTTGTAGTTGTAGCTATAGTAGCAGCTGAAGTAGTAGGACTAGTAGGGGCAGTAGTAGGAGTAGTACTAGTAGTAGTAGTGTTGTTGTTATTGTTGTTATTGTTGTAGTGGTAGTAGTGGTAGTAGTAGTTGCAGTAGTAGTAGTAGTTGTTGTTGTTGTAGTAGTAGTAGGAGTAGTAGTAGTAGTATTTGTAGTAGTTGTAGTACTACTAGTAGTAGTACTTGTTGAAGTAGTAATAGGGGTAGTAGTAGTAGTAGTTGTTGTTGTTGTTGTTGTTGTCGTGAAAGTAGTGGTTGTAGTAATAATAATAGTTGTATTTATAGTAGCAGTAGTAGTGGTTGTAGTAGTAGGTGAAGAAGTAGTAGTTGGAGTAGGAATATTAGTAGTAGTAGGAGTAGGAGTAGTAGTAGTAGTAGAAGGAGTAGGAGTAGGAGGAGTAGTAGCAGTAATAGTAGTAGTTGTTGTAGTAGTAGAAGTATTAGTAGTAGTGGTTGTTGTAGCAAAAGTAGGAGTAGGAGTAGCGTAGGAGTAGTTGTAGGAATAGTAGTAGCTAGAGTACTAATAGTAGTAGCAGTAGGAGGAGTAGAAGTAACAGTAGTAGTAGTAGTATTAGTGGTAGAGGTACAAGTAATAGTAGTAGTAGTAATAAAAGTAGTAGCCATATTACACGAAGTAGTAGTAGCATAAGCTGTAGCCGTAGCAAAAGTCGTAGTGGTAGCAATAGTAGTAGTAGTAAGAGAATTAGTTGTAGTGGAAGTAGTAGTAGCAGTAGTAGTAGTTGTAGTAGTAGTTATAGGAGTAGTAGAAGAAGTAGCAGTAGCAGCAGCAGCAATTGTAGTAGTAGTAGTTGGAGGAGTTGGAGCGGTAGTGGTTGTAGTGGTTGACATAATAGTAGTAGTAGTAGTAATAGTAGTTATTGTTGTAGTAGTAGTAGTAGTAGTACAAGTTGTAGTAGAAGTAGAAGCAGTAGTAGTAGTAGTTGCAATTGTAGTGCCAGTAGTAGCAGGAGTAGTAGTAGTAGCAGCAACAACAATAGGAGCAACCGCGGTAGCAGTAATTGTAGTAGTAGTAGTTGTTGTAATAGCAGTAGTACTAGAAGTAGCAGCCACTATAGTAGTAGTAGTTACTGTAGTACTAGTAGTAGTAGAAGTGGTAGTAGTGGTAGCCGCACTAGTAGTAGTAGTAACAATTGTAGTAGTAGTAATAATAGTAGAAGCAAAAGCAGCAGTAGTAGTTGCAGCATCAGCAGCACAAATAGTAGTAGTAGTAGTAGTAGCGGCAGTAGTAGTAGTGCCAGAAGTAGTAGTTGCAGCAGTGGAAGAAGTAGCAGTTGTATTTGCATTAGCTGTAGTAGTAGTTATAGCAGTGGTAGTGGTAGTAGTGGTAGTAGTCATAGCAGCATTAGTAGTAGTAAAGTAGTAGAAGTAGCAATTGTAGCAGTAGTAGTAGTTGTTGTAGTTGTAGTTGTTGTAAGTAGTAGTAATAGTAGTAGTAGCAGTTGGAGCAGTAGTGGCAGTAGCTGTAGCAGCAGCAACAATAGTACTAGTAGTAGTTGTTGTTGTTGTTTTAGTAGTAGTAGTAGTTGCAGTAGTAGGAAGAGTATTAGTAACAGTAGTAGTAGTTGAAGTGGCAGTAGAAGCAGTCGTAGCAATAGAAGTAGCAGTAGAATTAGCAGCAGTTGTGGTAGTTGTAGTAGTAGTAGAAGCAGCACGAGTAATAGTAATAGTAGCAGCAGCAACAATAGTAGTAGTAGTTGCAGGAGTTGTAATAGTTGTCATAGTTGCTGCAGCAGTAGTAGCAGCAGTAGTAGTTATAGAGGTAGTAATAGTCAGAGAAGCTATCATGGTAGTAATTGTAGTAGTATAAGTAATTGTAGTAGGGGAAGTAGTTGTAGTCAGAGTTGTGGTAGTAGTAGTAGTTAAAGTCGCTATTGAAATATTAGTAGTAGTGCTAGTATCAGTTGTTGTAGTAGTAGTAGAAGTAGAGGTAATTGCCATAGTCGTAGTAGTAGTAGTAGCAGCATTATTCATAATAGTAATATACATAGTAATAGTTGTAGTAGCATTTGTACTAGTAGTTGTAGTAGTGGTAATAGAAATGGTAGTACTAGTAGTAGTAGTAGCAGAATTAATAGCAGTAGTAGTGGTAGTAGTAGCAGTAGTAGGATAAGTAGCAGTAGTAGCAGAAGCAACAGTAGAAGTAGTCGTAGTAGTAGTAGGAGTAGTAGAAGCCGAAATTGAAATGGCAGTAGTAGTACTTGTAGTAGTCGGAGTAGTAGTAGCAGTAGCCGGAGTAGTAGTAGCAGTAGTAGTAGTAGCAGCAGTAGCCGGAGTAGTAGTAGCAGTAGCAATAGTAGCGGCTATAGTAATAGTAGTGGTAGCTACAGTAGTAGTACTAGTGGTAGTAATAGTAGCCACAATGGTAGTAGCCGGAGTAGTAGTAGTAGTAGTAGTATCAACAGCAATAGTAGTAGTAGTTGTTGCATCAGTTGTACTTGTAGAAGTAGTAGTAGAAGTAGACGCTTAGTAGTAGTAGTAGTAGCAGCATAAGTAGTAGAGGTAGTGGTAGTAGTAGGAGTAATGGAAGCATAAGTAGTAGTAGCAGTAGTAGTAGGTGTAGTAGTAGTAGTTTTAGTAGTAGTGTTGGTAGTGGAAGTAGAAGGAGGAGGATTAATAGTAGCTGTAGCAGTAGCAGTTGTAGTGGTATTAGTAGTATTTTTTGTAGTAGTAGTAGTAGTAGTAGTAGAAGTAGTAGTAGTAGTAATAGTAGTAGTAGTAGTAGTAGTAGTAGTAGTAGCTGTAGTAGTAGTCGTAGTAATAGTAGTAGTATTAGTTGTAGAAGTAGTAGTAGTTGTAATATTACTAGTAGTAGCAGTAGTAGTAGTAGTCATAGCAGTAGCAACAGCAGCAGTAGTAGAAGTACTAACGTTAGTAGTAGTGGTTGAAGTAGTAGTGGTAGTAGCAGTCGGAGTTGCAACAGCAATTGTAGTAGCATAAATTACAGCAGTATTAGTCACAACAGTAGTAATAGTTGTAGTAGTAGTAGTAGTAGGAGTTATAGTACTTGTTGTTGTGGCAGAAGTAGATGTTCGAGTAGGAGTAGGAGTAGTAGTAGTAGTAGGAGTAGGAGTAGTATTAGTAATGGCAGGAGCAGGAGTTGGAGTAGTAGTAGTAGTAGTAGTATTAGTTGTAGTAGTATTAGTAATAGTAGTAAGAGTAGGAGTAGGAGCAATAGTAATTGGAGCAGTGGTAGTAGTTGTAGTAGTAGGAGTTGTAGTAGCAGCAAGAGTTGGAGAAGGAGTACTAGCTATTGTACTAGTTATAGATGTAGTAGTAGTAGTAGCAATTGCAATAGTAATAGTTGTAGTAGTAGTAGAGGTACTGTTACTAGTAGTGGTAGTAGCAATACAAGTAGTAGTGGTAATAGTAGCAGTAGTAATAATAGTAGTAGTATTGTAGTATTCGCAATAACAGAAATAGTAGTAATTATAGTAGCAGAAGTAATAGAAGGTGTAGTTTTAGGAGCTGGAGTTTGAGTATGAGTAGTAGACGTAGCAGTAGACCTAGTAGCAGTAATAGTAGTTGTAGTAGTAGTAGAAGTAGTAGTAGTTGTAGTAGTAGTAGTATTAGTAGTTGTTGTAGTAGTAGTAGTGGTAGTAGTATTAGGAGTTGTAGCTGTAGCAATGGCAGTAGTACAAGTCGTTGAAGTAGTACCAGTAGTTGCAGTACTAGCAGCAGCAGTAGCAATTCTAGTAGTAGTTATGGCAGCGGAAGTAGTTGTAATAGTAGTTATAGTAGTAGTAATACAAATAGTACTTGTAGTAGTTGTTGTAGTAGTAATAGGAGTAGGTGTAGGAGTTGGGGTAGTTGTAGGAGCAGCAGCAGCACCAGCAGTAGTAGTAGTAGGAGTAGTAGTAGGTGAAGGAGGAGGAGCGGTAGGAGTAGCAATGGAAGTAGTAGCAGTAGTAGTAGTAATAGAAGCAGAAGTAGTACCAGTAGTGGCTGTAGTAGTGGCAGTAGCAGTAGTAAACGGAATAGTAGCAGTAGCTATAGTAGAAGTAGTAGTAGTAATAGTAGTAGAAGCAGTAATTGCAATAGTAGTAGTAATAATAGTAGTAGTAGTAGTAGTATTTGTAGTAACAGGTGTTCTAGTAATAGGACTAGTAGTAGAAACAGTAGTAGTAGTACTAGCTGTAGCAGTTGTACTAGTCGTCGTCGTAGTAGTAGTAGTAGTAGTAGTAGTACTAGTAGTAGTAACAGTAGAAATAGTTGTTGCAGTAGTAGTTGTAGTCGGAGTGCTAGTAGTAGTAGTAGTAGCAGTAGTAGAAGTTGTGGTAGTAGTAGTAATAGTAATAGTAAGAGTAGAAGTAGTAGTAGTAGTTGTTGTAGTAGTGGTAGTAGTAGTAATATTAGTAGTCGTAGGTGTAGAAGTATCAGTAGGAGTTGGAGTAGGAGTAGCAGTTGTTGTTGTTGTACAAGTAGTAGTACGCGTAGGAATAGTTGGCGTAGTAGTAGCAATAGTAGGCGCAGGAGTAGTAGTAGCGGTGGCTGGAGCCAGAGTAGTAGTTGTTGTTGTCGTTATTGTGTCGTAGAAGTTGTAGTGGTAGTATATTACTAGCACTGCTATCATTGCTGCTGTTACTACTAGTACTAATACTACTACTACTGTTACTGCTGCTACTACTACTACAACTACTACTCTTGCTGCTTCTGCTGCTGCTACAACAATAACTATTACTACACTACTACTACATATACTCCTACCAGTACTACTACTCCTCCAACTAATACTATTACTACCACTACTACTACTGTTACTGCCACTACTATTACTGCAACTCTTATTACTATTCATACTACTACTACTAGAAGTGTTGTTGCTACAACATCAACTACTACTACTACTACAACTACAACAACTACTACTATTGCTACAAATATTACAACAACTACGTCTCCTACTACTACTTCTGCTACTGTTACTACTACTTATACTGCTGCTACTACTACTTTTGCTTCTACTCCTATAACTATTGCTACTATGACAACTATGACTACGACTACTCCTGCAACTACTAATACTCCAACCAATGCTACTGCTATCGCTGCTTCTACTACTCCGACTACTACAACAACTACTACTACTACTAGTACTATGACTACTACTATTTCCTCTTTTTCTTCTTCCTCTTCTTCGTATACTACTACTACTATTATTGTTATTACAGCTACTGCTGCTGCAGCTACTGCTGCTGCTGCTACTGCTGCTACTACTACTACTATTACTACAACAATTTTTATTACTAGTACAACTGTTACTATTACTACAACAACAACAACAACAACAACAACAACAACAATAACAACAACAACTACTACAACTGCTCCTGCTGCTGCTGCTACTACTACTACTACTATTACTACTACTACTCCTACTTCTGCTACTACTACTACGACTCATAAACCTACTACTGCTACTACTACTACTACTTCTATTGCAACTAATACAGCTGCTAGTTCTACTATAGCTGTTGCTACTAGTATTACTACTACTACTACATCTAATACTATTACTACCACTACTACTCCTACTCCTGCTCCTATACCTGCTCAAACTCCGACTCCTACTGCAACTACTACTACTACTCCAACTACTACTTCTACTAATACTACGCTCCTACTCCAACCCCTACTGCTACTTCTACTCCTACTTCTAGTACTACTATTATTACTATCGACACTACTATTACTACTACTACAACAACTACTACTACGTCCACTACTACTACTACAACAACTACTACTACCATTCCTCTGACTACAACAATCCCTACTACTAATAATACTACTATTGCTATGACTACTACTGCTGTAACTGCTACTACCATTGCTCCTACTACTACTATTACTACTGCGTATGTTTCTACTACTACTTCAACTACTACAGTTGCCGCTGCGGCTACCACTACTACTACTAATACTACTACTATTACTATAACAACAACAACTACTACTAGTATTGCTACTATTACTACTACTAATATAATTACTACAGCAACAAATACTATTGCTGCAGGCACTACTACTGCTCCTATTTCTACTACTACTACTACTACTGCCACTACTGCTGCTGCTGCTGCTACTACTACTACCCCTACGAATACTACTAGTACAACAACTGCCATTTCTATTTTAGCTTCTACTCCTCCTACTACTACTACTACTACTACTACTTCTGTTGATGCTTTTGCTACTCCTACTACTTCTCGTACTACTTCTGCTTCTGCAACTACTATTGCTACTAATTCTACTACTACAACTACTAGTGCTACTGTTACAACTTTTGTTACTTGTACTACTACTACTATTGCTACCATTTAAATTACTAGTACTATAACTACTAGTACAACTGCTGCTACAACTACTGCTATGTACATTACTATTACAACTACTTCTGCTACTATTGCTAGTAACGCTGCTACTACAATGACAACTATGGCTATTACCACTACTTCTGTTCTTCATACTGCTGCTACTTAAGCTACTACTGCAATTACTATAGCTGCTGCTGCTTCTACTACTACAACAATAGATACTACTACTACTACTACTACTACAATTGCAACTACAACAACTACCACTACTTCTCCTACTACTACTACTTATACTACGACTACTACTAGTATAATTGCTTCTCTGACTACTACTATTGCTATAACTACTAATGCTACTAGTACAGCTACTGCTACTATGACTACTACCACTAATCCTGGAACTACTACTACTACTAGTCCTGCTGCTACTATTGCTACTACTACTACTTGTTCTACTACTAGTACGACTACCACTACTACTGCAACTACTATAAATGCTGATTTTACTTCTATTTCTACTGCTACTACTGCTACTACTACTACGACTTCTGCTACTTCTCTTATTACTACTACAATTACTGCTATTTCTCCTGTTACTACTACAACTACTGCTAATACTACTGCTAGTATAATTGATGCTACCACAGTCACTTCAACTTCTAGTGCTACTACTACTACTAATCTACAACTACTACTTCTACAATAACAACAACTACTACTACTACTGCTACTACTACTTCAACGACAACAACTACAACTACTACTACTACCACAACGGCTACCATGACTACAACTACTACATCTAGTTCTACAACTGCAACTACTGGTACAACTTCCACTAGTGCGGCTACTAAGACTCCAACGTCAATTCCTATTGTTGTTTCTACTACTACTACTACTACTTCTACTACAACTACAATTACTGCTACTACTCCTTTTACTACTACTACCATTACTACTGCTGCTGCTACTACTACTACTTCTACTGCCGCTGCTAATACTACTTCTACTGCTGCTGCACTACTACTTATACTTCTACTACACTACTACTGTCGCTACTTCTGCTACTGCTGCAACTACCACTAGTACTCCTATAGATGCTACTACTGCTACTGCTACTACTGCTACTACTACTACTACTACTTCTCCTCCTCCTACAACTACTACAACTTCTTCTCCCACTACCACTTCTTTTACAACCACTACTATAGGTACAACTACTATTACTGCTACTACTACGAGTACAACTACTACTACTACTACTACTGCTGCTACTATTGCAATAAACTACTACTACATCTACTAACACAACTTCTACTACAGCTACTGCTGCTGTTACAACTGCTACGACTGCTAAAACTACCACTACTATAACAACTACTACAACTACTACTAGTAGTAGTACTACTTCTTCTCCTGCCACTACTAATACTTCTACTAATGTTGCTGCTACAACAACAACAACTACTACTACTATTACTACTGCAGCTACAACAACTACTACTATTACTATTATTTGTACAACTACTACTGCTATTACTTCTACTGCTACGATTGCTATTGCTACTATTACTATTTCTCCTACTACAAATACTATTGTTGCTCAAACTAGTACTGCTACTAGTACTACTACTACTTCTACTACTACTCCTGCTACTTCTACTACCACTGCTAGCACTGTTGCTCCTACTACTCCTGTCGATACTAGTACTACTGGTACTACTACTAATACTACTGGTGTTGCTGCTACTAATAGTATTGTTGCTGCTACTTCTGCTTATACTGCTACTACAACCAGTGCGACTACTGCTGCTATTGCTGCTTCTACATCCACTTGTACTACTGTTGCTACTACAATTACTACTACAACTACCACCACTACTTCTTCTACTTGTAATACAACCACTATTGCTGCTACTGCTATTATTTCTAGTACAGCTACTACGGCTACTACTGGAAATACGCTACTACTATGTCCACTACTACAACAATAACTACTGCTAATAATACCACCACTACTGCTACTACTACTACTATTACTACTGCTACAACTATGGCTACTGCTGCTACTACTATAACAATTGCTGCTGCTGCTGCTGCTACTGTACTACTGCTGCTATAGCTACTAATGCAGCCACTACTACAACTACTACTACTAATGCTACTATGACTACTACTACTACTGCTGCTACTGCTACTATGACTACCACTACTTCTACTATTGTTACTTCTACTACTTCTCCTACTACTTCTACAACTGCTTCTACAACTGCTACTGCTACTAGTGTTATAATTACTATTTCTACTGCTACAACTACTTCTTCTACAACTACTGTTGTTGCTACTACTGCTGCCACAACTATTGTTACTGCTACTACAACTACTAGTACTACTTCTATTAATGTTTCTTTTGTTACTACCACTACTGCTGCTGCTGCTGCTACAACTATGACTACTACTTTTGTGGGTACTACTACTGTGACCACAACAACTGCTACTCCTACTACTTGTACTGCTGCTACAACAACGACAACAACAACTACTACTACTATTACAACTAGTACTGCTATTGCTATTGCTTCTACTGCTACTTCTACTATTACTACTTCTATTACTAGTAGCACAACAACTGCTACTGCTACTTCTACAACTACTACTACATGTAATACTGGAACTACTCTTGCTGATATAACTACCGCTTCTGCTACTACGGCTACCACTACGGCTCCCGCTACTGCTATTACTACGGCTACTACCACTACTACTACTACTACTACTACTAGTACTACAACTACTACTACTACTGCTGTTGCTACTACTGCTGCTGCTACTGCTGCAGCTGCAACTGCTACTACCACTACTACTACTACTACTACTACTGTTATAATTCTACAACTGCTACTACTACTATTGCTACTACTGCTACTGCTACTGCTGCTACAACTAAACCTACTTCTGCTACAACTTCTACTATAAGTACTATAACTACTAATACTACTAATTCTTCTACTTATTTAGCTACTACTTATGCTACTTCTAATACTACTACTACTATGACTACTAATACAACTATAACAACAACTACTACTACAACTGCTATAGCTACTATAACTACTACAGCTGCTACTAGAACTGTTGCTACTACTACTACTGTAATTGCTACGACAACTATTGCTACTGCCACTACTACTACTACTACAACAGCCACTATTACTACTACTGCTACTACTGCTACTACAACTGCTACTATTACAACTACTACTGCTAATCCTACTACTTCTACAGCTACTTCTACTTTTAATAGGACTACTGTGACTACTGGTGCTACTGCTGCTGCTAATGCTACTGCTACTAATGCACCTGCTACTACTATAGCAGCCACTACAACCACTACAACTGTGCCTACTACTATTGTGGCTACTACTTTTGTGGCTAGTACTGCTGCTTCTACTAATACTGCTCTTGCTACTATTACATCTGCTACTGCTACTACTACTTCAACTATTGCCACGGCAACTAATGCTACTTCTACTGCAACTACTACAACAACACCTACCGTTGCAGTTAATGCTCCTACTGCTACTGCTACTTCTGCTAATGTAACTACCGCTACAGCTACTTCTTCTACAACTACAGCTACAACGACGATTGCTACAACTGCTACAGCTACTATTCCTACTACTTCTACTACTACAACAACTATTGCTGCTGCTGCTGCTACATCTACTACTACTACAATTAATGCTACTACTGCTACTGCTTCTGCTACTATTATTACTAACACTCCTACTACTACCACTTCTATCATTGCAACTACTTCTACTACTACTGCTACATCTACTATTGTCGCTAAAACTACTACTACAATTACTGCTACGACTACTACTGCTACTGCTACTGTCGCTACTACAATTGCTACTGCCTTTTCTTTTACTACTACTGTTACTAATACTCCTACTGCTACTACTACTACTGTTGCTGCTACAGCTACTACTGCTACTGCTGCTACTTATGATACTGCTACTGCCACGAGTACTACTACAGCTACTTCAGCTACTACTCCTACTACTACAGCTATTTCTAGTCCTCTATTGCCTCCTACTATTCCTACTACCACTGCTACTACTACTACAACTACTGCAACTACTACAACTATGACTACTATTACTACTGCTACTGCTACTATTGCTACCCCTACTACTACTACTACTACTACTACTATTACTACTACTCCTACCACTACAATACTATGACCACTACTTTTACTACTACTATAACTACTACGGCTACTACTACTACCATTGGAACTACTACTACTATTATTTCCACTACTACTATTCCAACTCCTACTCCTATTGCTACTTCTACTACAACTATGACTACAACTACTACTATTACTACTACTACTTCTACTACTACTAATATTACGTAAACTGCTACTGCTGCAACTGCTACAGCTACTACTATAGCCACTACTACTGCTATTACTACTCCTATTACTCAACTACTACTACTCCTCCTACAACTACTCCGGCTGCTACTACTATTACTCATACTACTGTTACTACCACTGCTACTATTGACGCTACTAATACTCCAACTCTTACACTTACTCCTCCTGCTACTGCTACTACAAGTACTACAAAAATAACTACTATTACAACAACTACTTCTGCTACTATTGCTACTACTACTACACTACTACTAATACTACTACTATTGGTACTAAAACTAGTACAACTCCTGCACTACTACTACTATGACTACAACAACAACTACTACAACAACAACGACAATAAGGACAATAACTACTAGTACTTTTGCTACTATTGCTGCTGCTACTACTACTACAGCTACTCCTATGACGACTACAGCTAGTCCTACTACTACTACTTGAACAACCACTACAACTACAACTACTGCTATGGCTACTACTACTACTACTCCTACTACTGCTACTACTGCTACTCCTATTACTACTACAACTACTACAACTTCTACTGCTACAACAACTACTACTTCTGCTGCTGCCGCTACTATTACTACTACTACAACTACTACTACTACTACTACTACTACTACCACTGCTACTACTCCAACTACTTCTTCTGCTACTACTACTCCAACTTCTACTGCTACTATTACTACTACTGCTACTACAACTGGCTGCTGTGCTTACCTTCTACTACTGCTACTGCATTCTACTACTGCTGCTACTACTACTACTTTTACTACTACTGCTGCTATTAATACAACTACTGCTCCTATCACTACTCCTACTACTGCTAGTAGTAGTACTACTACTACTCTTGCTACAACTACTACTACTACTACTACTACTACTTCTAGTAGTACTACTACTATTATTACTACTTCTGCTAATACTATTACAACTAGTATCTCTACTTCTACTCCTATTACTACTACTACTTCCACTACTTCTACTGCTACCATTACTACTACTACTTCTGCTACTTTTACTACTACTACCACTGCAACTACTACTACAACTACTGCTAGTACTACTACTACTACTACAACTACAACTACTGCTTCTGCTCTTGCTACTACTAATAGTACTTCTACTTTTCCTACTGTTACTTCTGCTCCTACTACTACTACTACTACTACGACTAGTACTACTTCTGCTGCTGCTACTAATACGGCTACTACTACAACTACTATTAGTACCACTGCGACTATTATTGCTAATACTACTATTGTTGCCACTATTACAACTGCTACTGCTGCTGCTACTGTAACTACTACTACCACTACTACTACTGCAACTACTTCTACTACTACTACTACTCCTCCTACTACTTCTCCAACTTCTACTACTACTATGACTATTATTATTATTACTACTACTACTACTACTACTACTGCTTCTACTACTACTATTGTTACTACTGCTGTTGCTACTATTGCTACTAGCACTACACCAACAACAACTACAACTACTACAACAGCTACTACTCCTACTGCTACTACTACTACTACTACTACGACTACTACTGCGCCTACTAATAATACTACTACTATTCCTACTACCACCACCACTACTGCTCTTGTTGTTGCTTGTACTGCTACTATTTCCCCTACTACAACTACTAATGCCACTGCTACTACTACTATTACTACTACTGCTTCTACTGATCATTCTAATGCTACCACAACTACTACTACTACTACAACTAATTTTACAACTACTACTACTACTAGTACTACCACTATTACTACTATTGCTACTACTATGACTTTTACTACTACTACCACTACTACTTTCGCTTCTCCTACAATAATAACTACTACTACTTCGGCATCTACTACTACTACTTCTACTATTGCTACTGCTACAACAATTGCTACTGCCACTACTACTACTACCACTGTTGCTACTACCGATACTACTATGACTGCTGCTACTACTACTACTTCTACTACAACTTCTATTACTACGGCTACCACTAATACTACTACTATTACTACAACTATTACTACTACTATTGCTACAGCTACTACTACTACTGTTACTACTACTACTCTGATTACTTCTAATGCTACTACTACTTCTACTCCTAATACTTCAACTGCTAAAATGGCAACTACTGGTACTACTGCTGCAACAACTACTGCTGCTACTGCTACTGCTGCAATTGCCACTACTGCAACTATTATTGCTACTGCTGCTCCTACTACTACAACTACTGCAACCACAGCTGCTACAACTATTGCTCCAACTACTTCAACTACTACTAATACAACTAATTCTGCTTCTCCTACTACTAATACTTCTGCTACTACTATCGCAACTATTACTAATACTATTACAAAAATAACCACTACTGCTACAACAACAACTACTACCGCTACAACTACTATTACTACGACTGCTACTACTGCTACGACTACTACTATTACAACTGCTAGACTACTATAGCTATTGTTGTTGCTGCTACTTCTAGTACTGCTAAAACCATTGCTACTACTACTGTTTGTACTACTACTATTACTACTACTACAACGACTACTGCTACTAAAAACACTAATACTACCATTGCTACTATTTCTGTTACAATTACTACTCCTCCGACTGTTGTTACTACTGCTACTACTTCGGCTACTACTACTACTGCTACTCCTACTAATACTACGGTTGCAACTTCTACAACTACTAGAACTATTATTGTTTCTACTACTACTATTACTACTACAACAACAACAACTACTACTTCTACTACTATTTCTACTACTATTGTTGCTACTACTACGACTGCTAAGATTGCCACTGCTGCTAGTACTGCCACTACGGCTACTACTGCTACTACTATGACTACTAGTACAACTACTACAAGAGTTACTACTATAACTACTACTGCTGC
>RXID01012578.1:0-17165 GCA_005019695.1 Trichopus zeylanicus subsp. travancoricus
CATTTCTATAGATTGATTGTCTTTCATTTCTATAGATCAGCTGATCAGTCGGTTTGTTCATAAATAAAATAAGGAGATGAAAACTATTATAAACTCAAATAGAATATATATACAAAAATACAATCTATTAGGGCTATACGGATTTGAACCATAGACCTTCTTTGTAAAGCAGATCAAACTTTTTATTATATTGTCAAAATGATTCGAACTGATTCAAAGACCAACATGCATTTTGTTGCATTGTGCTCTTTTCAATCAATGATGAAAACAAGCACTTACTCCATCCAACATATTTTTTTTCTTCACAGGGAGTTATAAACACTTTTCCCTACTTTGTATCTCGAATACGTCGCTTAATTTATTCTGCAGTCTTAGGCTTTGGCGGTATTTATCATGCACTTCGTGGACCTGAAACTCTTGAATAAAAATAAATAAGTATGGACATCTTAGGTTATGCCAGATTTGACAAATACCAATAGGATCTGTTAGAGTGGATTATTTTTTTCTTATCCCTAGACATACATAACTACGTAATACTTTCATTTCTATAGATTGATTGTCTTTCATTTCTATAGATCAGCTGATCAGTCGGTTTGTCCATAAATAAAATAAGGAGATGAAAATTATTATAAACTCAAATAGAATATCTATACAAAAATACAATCTATTAGAGCTATACGGATTTGAACCATAGACCTTCTTTGTAAAACAGATCAAACTTATTATTATATTGTCAAAATGATTCGAACTGTTTCAAAGACCCAACATGCATTTTGTTGCATTGTGCTCTTTCATCAATTGATGTAAACATCACATACTCCACCATATGGTTTCTTCACTGGGAGTTATAAACACTTTTCCCAACTTTGTATCTGGAATACTTCACTTAATATCTTCTGCAGTCTTAGGCTTTGGCGGTATTTCTCATGCACTTCTTGGACCTGAAACTCTAGAATAAAAATAAATAAGTATGGACATCTTAGGTTATGCCAGATTTGACAAATACCAATAGGATCTGTTAGAGTGGATTATTTTTTTCTTATCCCTATACATACATAACTACGTAATACTTTCATTTGTATAGATTGATTGTGTTCAATTTCTATACATCAGCTGATCAGTCGGTTTGTCCATAAATAAAAGAAGGAGATGAAAACTATTATAAACTCAAATAGGATATCTATACAAAAATACAATCTATTAGGGCTATACGGATTTGAACCATAGACCTTCTTTGTAAAATAGATCAAACTTATTATTATATTGTCAAAATGATTCGAACTGTTTCAAAGAACCAACATGCATTTTGTTGCATTGTGCTCTTTCATCAATTGATGAAAACATCACTTACTCCACCATATTTTTTCTTCACAGGGAGTTATAAACACTTTTCCCTACTTTGAATCTGGAATACTTCACTTAATTTCTTCTGCAGTCTTAGGCTTTGGCGGTATTTATCATGCACTTCTTGGACCTGAAACTCTTGAATAAAAATAAATAAGTATGGACATCTTAGGTTATGCCAGATTTGACAAATACCAATAGGATCTGTTAGAGTGGATTATTTTTTTTCTTATCCCGATACATACATAACTACGTAATACTATCATTTCTATAGATTGATTGTCTTTCATTTCTATAGATCAGCTGATCAGTCGGTTTGTCCATAAATAAAATAAGGAGATGAAAACTATTTTAAACTCAAATAGAATATCTATACAAAAATACAATCTATTAGGGCTATACGGATTTGAACCATAGACCTTCTTTGTAAAACAGATCAAACTTTTTATTATATTGTCAAAATGATTCGAACTATTTCCAAGACCCAACATGCATTTTGTTGCATTGTGCTCTTTCATCAATTGATGTAAACAGCACTTACTCCACCATATTTTTTCTTCACAGGGAGTGATAAACACTTTTCCCTACTTTGTATCTGGAATACTTCACTTAATTTCTTCTGCAGTCTTAGGCTTTGGAGGTATTTATCATGCACTTCTGGAACCTGAAACTCTTGAATAAATATAAATAAGTATGGAAATCTTAGGTTATGCCAGATTTGACAAATCCCAATAGGATCTGTTAGAGTGGATTATTTTTTTCTTATCCCGATGCATACATAACTACGTAATACTTTCATTTCTATAGATTGATTCTCTTTCATTTCTATAGATCAGCTGATCAGTCGGTTTGTCCATAAATAAAATAAGGAGATGAAAACTATTATCAACTCAAATAGAATATCTATACAAAAATACAACCTATTACGGCTATACGGATTTGAACCATAGACCTTCTTTGTAAAACAGATCAAACTTATTATTATATTGTCAAAATGGTTCGAACTATTTCAAAGACCCAACATGCATTTTGTTGCATTGTGCTCTTTCATCAATTGATGTAAACATCACTTACTCCACCATATTTTTTCTTCACAGGGAGTTACAAACACTTTTCCCTACTTTGTATCTGGAATACTTCACTTAATTTCTTCTGCAGTCTTAGGCTTTGGCGGTATTTCGCATGCACTTCTTGGACCTGAAACTCTTGAATAAAAATAAATAAGTATGGACATCTTAGGTTGTGCCAGATTTGACAAATACCAATAGGATCTGTTAGACTGGATTATTTTTTTCTTATCCCTATACATACATAACTACGTAATACTTTCATTTCTATAGATTGATTGTCTTTCATTTCTATAGACAAGCTGATCTGTCGGTTTTTCCATAAATAAAATAAGGAGATGAAAACTATTATAAACTCAAATAGAATATCTATACAAAAATACAATCAATTAGGGCTATACGGATTTGAACCATAAACCTTCATTGTAAAACAGATCAAACTTATTATTATATTGTCAAAATGATTCGAACTGTTTCAACGACCCAATATGCATTTTGTGGCATTGTGCTCTTTCATCAATTGATGTAAACATCACTTACCCCACCATATTTTTTCTTCACAGGGAGTTATAAAAACTTTTCCCTACTTTGTATCTGGAATACTTTACTTAATTTCTTCTGCAGTCTTAGGCTTTGGCGGTATTTATCATGCACTTCTAGGACATGAAACTCTTGACTAAAAATAAATAAGTATGGACATCTTAGGTTATGCAAGATTTGACAAATACCAATAGGATCTGTTAGAGTGGATTATTTTTTTCTTATCCCTATACATACATAACTACGTAATACTTTCATTTCTACAGATTGATTGTCTTTCATTTCTATAGATCAGTTGATCAGTCGGTTTGTCCATAAATAAAATAAGGAGATGAAAACTATTATAAACTCAAATAAAATATCTATACAAAAATACAATCTGTTAGGGCTATACGGATTTGAACCATAGACCTTCTCTGTAAAACAGATCAAACTTATTATTATATTGTCAAAATGATTCGAACTGTTTCGAAGACCCAACATGCATTTTGTTGCATTGTGCTCTTTCATCAATTGATGTAAACATCACTTACTCCACCATATTTTTTCTTCACAGGGAGTTAGAAACACTTTTCCCTACTTTGTATCTGGACTACTTCACTTAATTTCTTTTCTTCGCATCTTAGCTTTGGCGGTATTTAATCCATGCAATACGACTAGGACATGAAACGCTTGAATAAAAGTAAATAATATGGACATCTTAGGTGATGCAAGATTGGACAAATACCAATAGGAATCTGTTAGAGTGGATTATTTGTTCTTATCCCTATTCATACAATAACTACGTAATACTTTCATTTCTATAGATTGATTGTCTTTCATTTCTATAGATCAGCTGATCAGTCGGTTTGTCCATAAATAAAATAAGGAGAGGAAAACTATTATAAACTCAAATAGAATATCTATACAAAAATACAATCTATTAGGGCTATACGGATTTGAACCATAGACCTTCTTTGTAAAACAGATCAAACTTATTATTCTATTGTCAAAATGATTCGAACTGTTTCAAAACCCAACATGCAATTTGTTGCATTGTGCTCTTTCATCAATTGATGTAAACATCGCTTAAGGCCACATATTTTATATTTTTCTTCACAGGGAGTTATAAACACTTTTCCCTACTTTGTATCTGGAATACTTCACTTAATTTCTTCTGCAGTCTTAGGCTTTGGCGTTATTTATCATGCACTTCTTGGACCTGAAACTCTTGAATAAAAATAAATAAGTATGGACATCTTAGGTTATGCCAGATTTGACAAATACCAATAGGATCTGTTAGAGTGGATTATTTTTTTCTTATACCTATACATACATAACTACGTAATACTTTCATTTCTATAGATTGATTGTCTTTCATTTCTATAGATCAGCTGATCAGTCGGTTTGTCCATAAATAAAATAAGGAGATGAAAACTATTATAAACTCAAATAGAATATCTATACAAAAATACAATCTATTAGGGCTATACGGAATTGAACCATAGACCTTCTTTGTAAAACAGATCAAACTTATTATTATATTGTCAAAATGATTCGAACTGTTTCAAAGAACCCAACATGCATTTTGTTGCATTGTGCTCTTTCATCAATTGATGTAAAGATCACTTACTCCACCATATTTTTTCTTCACAGGGAGTTATAAACACTTTTCCCTACTTTGTATCTGGAATACTTCACCTAATTTCTTCTGCAGTATTAGGCTTTGGCGGTATTTATCATGCACGTCTTGGACCTGAAACTCTTGAATAAAAATAAATAAGTATGGACATCTTAGGTTATGCCAGATTTGACAAATACCAATTGGATCTGTTAGAGTGGATTATTTTTTTCTTATCCCTATACATACATTACTGCGTAATACTTTCATTTCTATACTTTGATTGTCTTTCATTTCTATAGACAAGCTGATCTGTCAGTTTGTCGATAAATAAAATAAGGAGATGAAAACTATTATAAACTCAAATAGAATATCTATACAAAAATACAATCTATTAGGGCTATACGGATTTGAACCATAGACCTTCTTTGTAAAACAGATCAAACTTATTATTATATTGTCAAAATGATTCGAACTGTTTCAACGACCTAACATGCATTTTGTTGCATTGTGCTCTTTCATCAATTGATGTAAACATCACTTACTCCACCATATTTTTTCTTCACAGGGAGTTATAAAAAATTTTCCCTACTTTGTATCTGGAATACTTTACTTAATTTCTTCTGCAGTCTTAGGCTTTGGCGGTATTTATCATGCAATTCTTGGACCTGAAACTCTTGAATAAATATAAATAAGTATGGAATTCTTAGGTTATGCCAGATTTGACGAATCCCAATAGGATCTGTTAGAGTGGATTATTTTTTTATTATCCCGATGCATACATAACTACGTAATACTTTCATTTCTATAGATTGATTATCTTTCATTTCTATAGATCAGCTGACCAGTCGGTTTGTCCATAAATAAAATAAGGAGAGGAAAAACTATTATCACAACTCAATGAAGTAATCTATACAAAAATACAATCTATTAGGGATATACCTATTTGGAACAAAAAGACGTCTTTGTAAAATAGATCAAACTTATTATTATATTGTCAAAATGATTCGAACTGTTTCAAAGACCCAACATGCATTTTATTGCATTGTGCTCTTTCATCAATTGATGTAAACATCAATTACTCCACCATATTTTTTCTTCACAGGGAGTTATAAACACCTTTCCCTACTTTGTATCTGGAGTACTTCACTTAATTTCTTCTGCAGTCTTAGGCTTTGGCGGTATTTATCACGCACTTCTTGGACCTGAAACTCTTGAATAAAAATAAATATGGACATCTCAGGTTGTGTCAGATTTGACAAATACCAATAGGATCTGTTAGAGTGTATTATTTTTTTCTTATCCCTATACGTAAATAACTACGTAATACTTTCATTTCTATAGATTGATTGTCTTTCATTTCTATAGATCAGCTGATCAGTCGGTTTGTCCATAAATAAAATAGGGAGATGAAAACTATTATAATCTAAAATAGAATATCTATACAAAAATACAATCTATTAGGGCTATACGGATTTGAACCATAGACCTTCTTTGTAAAACAGATCAAACTTATTATTATATTGTCAAAATGATTCGAACTGTTTCAAAGACCCAACATGGATTTTGTTGCATTGCGCTCTTTCATCAATTGATGTAAACATCACTTGCTCCACCATATTTTTTCTTCACAGGGAGTTATAAACACTTTTCCCTACTTTGTATCTGGAATACTTCACTTAATTTCTTCTGCAGTCTTAGGCTTCGGCGGTATTTATCATGCACTTCTTGGACCTGAAACTCTTGAATAAAAATAATAAGTATGGACATCTTAGGTTATGCCAGATTTGACAAATACCAATAGGATCTGTTAGAGTGGATTATTTTTTTCTTATCCCTATACATACATAACTATGTAATACTTTCATTTCCATAGATTGATTGTCTTTCATTTCTATAGATCAGCTGATCAGTCGGTTTGTCCATAAAAAAAATAAGGAGATGAAAACTATTATAAACTCAAATAGAATATCTATAAAAAAATACAATCTATTAGGGCTATACGGATTTGAACCATAGACCTTCTTTCTAAAACAGATCAAACTTATTATTATATTGTCAAAATGATTCGAACTGTTTCAAAGACCCAACATGCATTTTGTTGCAGTGTGCTCTTTCATCAATTGATGTAAACATCACTTGCTCCACCATATTTTTTATTCACAGGGAGTTATAAACACTTTTCCCTACTTTGTCTCTGGAATACTTCGCTTAATTTCTTCTGCAGTCTTAGGCTTTGGCGGTATTTATCATGCACTTCTTGGACCTGAAACTCTTGAATAAAAATAAATATGGACATCTTAGGTTATGCCAGATTTGATAAATACCAATAGGATCTGTTAGAGTGGATTATTTTTTTTCTTATCCCGATGCATACATAACTACGTAATACTTTCATTTCTACAGATTGATTGTCTTTCATTTCTATAGATCAGCTGATCAGTCGGTTTGTCCATAAATAAAATAAGGAGATCAAAATTATTATAAACTCAAATAGAATATCTATACAAAAATACAATCTATTAGAGCGATACGGATTTGAACCATAGACCTTCTTTGTAAAACAGATCAAACTTATTATTATATTGTCAAAATGATTCGAACTGTTTCAAAGACCCAACATGCATTTTGTTGCATTGTGCTCTTTCATCAATTGATGTAAACATCACTTACTCCACCATATTTTTTCTTCACAAGGAGTTATAAAAACTTTTCCCTACTTTGTATCTGGAATACTTTACTTAATTTCTTCTGCAGTCTTAGGCTTTGGCGGTATTTATCATGCACTTCTTGGACCTGAAACTCTTGAATAAATATAAATAAGTATGGAAATCTTAGGTTATGCCAGATTTGACAAATCCCAAAAGGATCTGTTAGAATGGATTATTTTTTTCTTATTCCGATGCATACATAACTACGAAATACTTTCATTTCTATAGATTGATTATCTTTCATTTCTATAGATCAGCTGATCAGTCGGTTTGTCCATAAATAAAATAAGGAGATGAAAACTATTATCAACTCAAATAGAATATCTATACAAAAAAACAATCTATTAGGGCTATACGGATTTGAACCATAGACCTTCTTTGTAAAATAGATCAAACTTCTTATTATATTGTCAAAATGATTCGAACTGTTTCAAAGAACCAACATGCATTTTGTTGCATTGTGCTCTTTCATCAATTGATGAAAACATCACTTACTCCACCATATTTTTTATTCACAGGGAGTTATAAACACTTTTCCCTACTTTGTATCTGGAATACTTCACTTAATTTCTACTACAGTCTTAGGCTTAGGCGGTATTTATCATGCACTTCTTGGACCTGAAACTCTTGAATAAAAATAAATAAGTATGGACATCTTAGGTTATGCAAGATTTGACAAATACCAATAGGATCTGTTAGAGTGGATTATTTTTTTCTTATCCCTATACATACATAACTACGTAATACTTTCATTTCTATAAGTTCATTGTCTTTCATTTCTATAGATCAGCTGATCAGTCGGTTTGTCCATAAATAAAATAAGGAGATGAAAACTATTATAAACTCAAATAGAATATCTATAAAAAAATACAATCTATTAGGGCTATACGGATTTGAACCATAGACCTTCTTTGTAAAACATATCAAACTTATTATTATATTGTCAAAATGATTCGAACTGTTTCAAAGACCCAACATGCATTTTGTTGCATTGTGCTTTTCATCAATTGATGTAAACATCACTTACTCCACCATATTTTTTCTTCACAGGGAGTTATAAACACCTTTCCCTCCTTTGTATCTGGAATACTTCACTTAATTTCTTCTGCAGTCTTAGGCTTTGGCGGTATTTATCATGCACTTCTTGGACCTGAAACTCTTGAATAAATATAAATAAGTATGGAAATCTTAGGTTATGCCAGATTTGACAAATCGCAATAGGATCTGTTAGAGTGGATTATTTTTTTCTTATCCCGATGCATACATAACTACGTAATACTTTCATTTCTATAGATTGATTATCTTTCATTTCTATAGATCAGCTGATCAGTCGGTTTGTCCATAAATATAATAAGGAGATGAAAACTATTATAAACTCAAATAGAATATCTATACAAAAATACAATCTATTGGGCTATACGGATTTGAACCATAGACCTTCTTTGTAAAACAGATCAAACTTATTATTATATTGTCAAAATGGTTCGAAACTATTTCAAAGACCCAACATGCATTTTGTTGCATTGTGCTCTTTCATCAATTGATGTAAACATCACTTACTCCACCAATTTTTCTTCACAGGGAGTTAAAAACACTTTCCCTACTTTGTATCTGGAATACTTCACTTAATTTCTTCTGCAGTCTTAGGCTTTGGCGATATTTCTCATGCACTTCTTGGACCTGAAACTCTTGAATAAAAATAAATAAGTATGGACATCTTAGGTTATGCCAGATTTGACAAATACCAATAGGATCTGTTAGAGTGGATTATTTTTTTCTATCCCTATACATACATAACTACGTAATACTTTCATTTCTATAGATTGATTGTCTTTCATTTCTATAGATCAGCTGGTCAGTCGGTTTGTCCATAAATAAAATAAGGAGATGAAACTATTAAAAACTCAAATAGAAAATCTATACAAAAATACAATCTATTAGGGCTATACGGATTTGAACCATAGACCTTCTTTGTAAAACCGATCAAACTTATTATTATATTGTCAAAATGATTCGAACTGTTTCAAAGACCCAACATGCATTTTGTTGCATTGTGCTCTTTCATCAATTGATGTAAACATCACTTACTCCACCATATTTTTTCTTCACAGGGAGTTACAAACACTTTTCCCTACTTTGTATCTGGACTACTTCACTTAATTTCTTCTGCAGTCTTAGGCTTTGGCGGTATTTATCATGCACTACTAGGACATGAAACTCTTGAATAAAAATAAATTAGTATGGACATCTTAGGTTATGCAAGATTTGACAAATACCAATAGGATCTGTTAGAGTGGATTATTTTTTTCTTATCCCTATTCATACATAACTACGTAATACTTTCATTGCTACAGATTGATTGTCTTTCATTTCTATAGATCAGTTGATCAGTCGGTTTGTCCATAAATAAAATAAGGGGATGAAAACTATTATAAACTCAAATAGAATATCTATACAAAAATACAATCTATTAGGGCTATACGGATTTGAACCATAGACCTTCTTTGTAAAACAGATCAAACTTATTATTATATTGTCAAAGTGATTCGAACTGTTTCAAAGACCCAACATGCATTTTGTTGCGTTGTGCTCTTTCATCAATTGATGTAAACATCAAATACTCCACCATATTTTTTCTTCACAGGGAGTTATAAACACTTTTCCCTACTTTGTATCTGGAATACTTCACTTAATTTCTTCTGCAGTCTTAGGCTTTGGCGGTATTTATCATGCACTTCTTGGACCTGAAACTCTTGAATAAAAATAAATAAGTATGGACATCTTAGGTTATGCCAGATTTGACAAAAACCAATAGGATTTGTTAGTGTGGATTATTTTTTTCTTATCCCTATACATACATAACTACGTAATACTTTCATTTCTATACATTGATTGTCTTTCATTTCTATAGATCAGCTGATCAGTCGGATTGTCCATAAAGAAAATAAGGAGATGAAAAGTATTATAAACTCAAATAGAATATCTATACAAAAATACAATCTATTAGGGCTATACGGATTTGAACCATATACCTTCTTTGTAAAACAGATCAAACTTATTATTATATTGTCAAAATGATTCGAACTGTTTCAAAGACCCAACATGCATTTTGTTGCATTGTGCTCTTTCATCAATTGATGTAAACATCACTTACTCCACCATATTTTTTCTTCACAGGGAGTTACAAACACTTTTCCCTACTTTGTATCTAGACTACTTCCCTTAATTTCTTCTGCAGTCTTAGGCTTTGGCGGTATTTCTCATGCACTTCTTGGACCTGAAACTCTTGAATAAAAATAAATAAGTATGGACATCTTAGGTTATGCCAGATTTGACAAATACCAATAGGATCTGTTAGAGTGGATTATTTTTTTCTTATCCCTATACATACATTACTGCGTAATACTTTCATTTCTATACTTTGATTGTCTTTCATTTCTATAGACAAGCTGATGTGTCAGTTTGTCGATAAATAAAATAAGGAGATGAAAACTATTATAAACTCAAATAGAATATCTATACAAAAATACAATCAATTAGGGCTATACGGATTTGAACCATAGACCTTCTTTGTAAAACAGATCAAACTTATTATTATATTGTCAAAATGATTCGAACTATTTCAACGACCCAATATGCATTTTGTGGCGTTGAGCTCTTTCATCAATTGATGTAAACATCACTTACTCCACCATATTTTTTCTTCACAGGGAGTTATAAAAACTTTTCCCTACTTTGTATCTGGAATACTTTACTTAATTTCTTCTGCAGTCTTAGGCTTTGGCGGTATTTATCATGCAATTCTTGGACCTGAAACTCTTGAATAAATATAAATAAGTATGGAAATCTTAGGTTATGCCAGATTTGACGAATCCCAATAGGATCTGTTAGAGTGGATTATTTTTTTATTATCCCGATGCATACATAACTACGTAATACTTTCATTTCTATAGATTGATTATCTTTCATTTCTATAGATCAGCTGATCAGTCGGTTTGTCCATAAATAAAATAAGGAGATGAAAACTATTATAAACTCAAATAGAATATCTATACAAAAATACAATCTATTAGGGTTATACGGATTTGAACCATAGACCGTCTTTGTAAAACAGATCAAACTTATTATTATATTGTCAAAATGATTTGAACTGTTTCAAAGACCCAACATGCATTTTGTTGCATTGTGCTCTTTCATCAATTGATGTAAACATCACTTACTCCACCATATTTTTTCTTCACAGGGAGTTATAAACACTTTTCCCTACTTTGTATCTGGAATACTTCACTTAATTTCTTCTGCCGTCTTAGGCTTTGGCGGTATTTATCATGCACTTCTTGGACCTGAAACTCTTGAATAAAAATAAATAAGTATGGACATCTTAGGTTATGCCAGATTTGACAACTACCAATAGGATCTGTTAGAATGGATTATTTTTTTCTTATCCCTATACATACATAACTACGTAATACTTTCATTTCTATATATTGATTGTCTTTCATTTCTATAGTTCAGCTGATCCTTCGGTTTGTCCATAAATAAAATAAGGAGATGAAAACTATTCTAAAACTCAAATCGAATATCTCTACACAAAATACCATCTATTCGGGCTATACGGATTTGAACCATAGACCTTTTTGTACACAAGATCAAACTTATTTATTATATTGTCAAAATGATTCGAACTTTTCACAGGACCCAACATGGGATTTTTGGTTGCATTTGTGCTCTTCATCCATTGATGTAAACATCCCTTACTCCACCATATTTTTTCTTCACAAGGAGTTATAAACACTTTTCCCTACTTTGTATCTGGAATACTTCACTTAATTTCTTCTCCAGTCTTAGGCTTTGGCGGTATTTATCATGCCCTTCTTGGACCTGAAACTCTTGAATAAAAATAAATAAGTATGGACATCTTAGGTTATGCCAGATTTGACAAATACCAATAGATCTGTTAGAGTGGATTATTTTTTTCTTATCCCTATACATACATAACTAGTATACTTTCATTTCTATAGAATTGATGTCTTTCATTTCTATAGATTCAGCTGGATCAGTCGGTTTGTCCATAATAAACTAAGGAGATGACAAACTATTATAAATCAAACTCGAATATCTATACAAAAATACAAATCTATTAGTCTCTACGGATTTGAACCATAGGACCTTCTTTGTAAAACAGGATCAAACTTATTATATATTGTCAAAATGATTCGAACTGTTTCAAAGACCCAACATGGATTTTGTTGCATGTGCTCTTTCATCAATTGATGTAAGCATCACTTACTCCACCTTATTTTTTCTTCACAGGGAGTTACAAACACTTTTCCCTACTTTGTATCTGGAATACTTCACTTAATTTCTTCTGCAGTCTTAGGCTTTGGCGGTATTTCTCATGCACTTCTTGGACCTGAAACTCTTCAATAAAAATAAATAAGTATGGACATCTTAGGTTGTGCCAGATTTGACAAATACCAACAGGATCTCTTAGACTGGATTATTTTTTTCCTTATCCCTATACATACATAACTACGTAATACTTTCATTTCTATAGATTGATTGTCTTTCATTTCTATAGACAAGCTGATCTGTCGGTTTGTCCATAAATAAAATAAGGAGATGAAAACTATTATAAACTCAAATAGAATATCTATACAAAAATACAATCAATTAGGGCTATACGGATTTGAACCATAGACCTTCTTTGTAAAACAGATCAAACTTATTATTATATTGTCAAAATGATTCGAACTGTTTCAAAGACCCAACATGCATTTTGTTGCATTGTGCTCTTTCATCAATTGATGTAAACATCCCTTACTCCACCATATTTTTTCTTCACAGGGAGTTATAAACACTTTTCCCTACTTTGTATCTGGAATACTTCCCTTAATTTCTACTGGAGTCTTAGGCTTTGGCGGTATTTATCATGCATTTCTTGGACCTGAAACTCTTGAATAAAAATAAATAAGTATGGACATCTTAGGTTATGCAAGATTTGACAAATACCAATAGGATCTCTTAGAGTGGATTATTTTTTTCTTATCCCTATACATACATAACTACGTAATACTTTCATTTCTACAGATTGATTGTCGTTCATTTCTATAGATCAGCTGATCAGTCGGTTTGTCCATAAATAAAATAAGGAGATGAAAATTATTATAAACTCAAATAGAATATCTATACAAAAATACAATCTATTAGAGCTATACGGATTTGAACCATAGACCTTCTTTGTAAAACAGATCAAACTTATTATTCTATGTTCAAAATGATTCGGAACTGTTTCAAAGACCCAACATGCATTTTGTTGCCATGTGCTCTTCATTCAATTGATGTCAACATCACTTACTCCCCATATTTTTTCTTCACAGGGAGTTATAAAAACTTTTCCCTACTTTGTATCTGGAATACTTTACTTAATTTCTTCTGCAGTCTTAGGCTTTGGCGGTATTTATCATGCACTTCTTGGACCTGAAACTCTTGAATAAATATAAATAAGTGTGGAAATCTTAGGTGATGCCAGATTTGACAAATCCCAATAGGATCTGGTAGAGTGGATTATTTTTTTCTTATCCCGATGCATACATAACTACGTAATACTTTTATTTCTATAGATTGATTCTCTTTCATTTCTATAGATCAGCTGATCAGTCGGTTTGTCCATAAATAAAATAAGGAGATGAAAACTATTATAAACTCAAATAGATTATCTATACAAAAATACAATCTATTTGGGCTATACGGATTTGAACCATAGACCTTCTTTGTAAAACAGATCAAACTTATTATTATATTGTCAAAATGATTCGAACTATTTCAAAGACCCAACATGCATTTGTTGCATTGTGCTCTTTCATCAATTGATGTAAACATCGCTTACTCCACCATATTTTTTCTTCACAGGGAGTTATAAACACTTTTCCCTACTTTGTATCTCGAATACTTCAATTAATTTCTTCTGCAGTCTTAGGCTTTGGCGGTATTTCTCATGCACTTCTTGGACCTGCAACTCTTGAAGAAAAATAAATAAGTATGGACATCTTAGGTTATGCCAGATTTGACAAATACCAATAGGATCTGTTAGAGTGGATTATTTTTTTCTTATCCCTATACATACATAACTACGTAATACTTTCATTTCTATAGATTGATTATCTTTCATTTCTATAGATCATCTGATCTGTCGGTTTGTCCATAAAGAAAATAAGGAGATGAAAACTATTATAAACTCAAATAGAATATCTATACAAAAATACAATCTATTAGGGCTATACGGATTTGAACCATAGACCTTCTTTGTAAAACAGATCAAACTTATTATTATATTGTCAAAATGATTCGAACTATTTCAACGACCCAATATGCATTTTGTGGCGTTGAGCTCTTTCATCAATTGATGTAAACATCACTTACTCCACCATATTTTTTCTTCACAGGGAGTTATAAAAACTTTTCCCTACTTTGTATCTGGAATACTTTACTTAATTTCTTCTGCAGTCTTAGGCTTTGGCGGTATTTATCATGCACTTCTAGGACATGAAACTCTTGACTAAAAATAAATAAGTATGGACATCTTAGGTTATGCAAGATTTGACAAATACCAATAGGATCTGTTAGAGTGGATTATTTTTTTCTTATCCCTATACATACATAACTACGTAATACTTTCATTTCTATAGATTGATTGTCTTTCCTTTCTATAGATCAGCTGATCAGTCGGTTTGTCCATAAATAAAATAAGGAGATGAAAACTATTATAAACTCAAATAGAATATCTATACAAAAATACAATCTATTAGGGCTATACGGATTTGAACCATAGACCTTCTTTGTAAAACAGATCAAACTTATTATTATATTGTCAACATGATTCGAACTGTTTCAAAGACCCAACATGGATTTTGTTGCATTGTGCTCTTTCATCAATTGATGTAAACATCACTTACTCCACCATATTTTTTCTTCACAGGGAGTTACAAACACTTTTCCCTACTTTGTATCTGGACTACTTCACTTAATTTCTTCTGCAGTCTTAGGCTTTGGCGGTATTTATCATGCACTACTAGGACATGAAACTCTTGAATAAAAATAAATAAGTATGGACGTCTTAGGTTATGCAGGATTTGACAAATACCAATAGGATCTGTTAGAGTGGATTATTTTGTTCTTATCCCTATTCATACATAACTACGTAATACTTTCATTTCTACAGATTGATTGTCTTTCATTTCTATAGATCAGTTGATCAGTCGGTTTGTCCATAAATAAAATAAGGAGATGAAAACTATTATAAACTCAAATAGAATATCTATACAAAAATACAATCTATTAGGGCTCTACGGATTTGAACCATAGACCTTCTTTCTAAAACAGATCAAACTTATTATTATATTGTCAAAATGATTCGAACTGTTTCAAAGACCCAACATGCATTTTGTTGCATTGTGCTCTTTCATCAATTGATGGAAACATCGCTTACTCCACCATATTTTTTCTTCAATGGGAGTTATAAACACTTTTCCCAACTTTGTATCTGGAATACTTCACCTAATTTCTTCTGCAGTCTTAGGCTTTGGCGGTACTTCTCATGCACTTCTTGGACCTGAAACTCTTGAATAAAAATAAATAAGTATGGACATCTTAGGTTATGCCAGATTTGACAAAAACCAATAGGATTTGTTAGTGTGGATTATTTTTTTCTTATCCCTATACATACATAACTACGTAATACTTTCATTTCTATACATTGATTGTCTTTCATTTCTATAGATCAGCTGATCAGTCGGTTTGTCCATAAATAAAATAGGATGAAACACATTATAAACTCAATAGAGTATCATACAAAATACCATCCATTAGGGCTATACGCATTTTGAACACATAGACCTTCTTTGTAAAACAGATCAAAACTTATTATTATATTGTCAAAATGATTCGAACTGTTTCAAAGAAACCCAACATGCATTTGTTGCATTGTGCTCTTCCTCATTGATGTCAACATCACTTACTCCACCATATTTTTCTTCACAGGGAGTTATAAACACCTTTCCCTAGTTTGTATCTGGAATACTTCACTTAATTTCTTCTACAGTCTTAGGCTTTGGCGGTATTTATCATGCACTTCTTGGACCTGAAACTCTTGAATAAAATAAATAAGTATGGACATCATAGGTTATGCCAGATTTGACAAATACCAATAGGATCTGTTAGAGTGGATTATTTTTTTCTTATCCCTATACAAACATTACTGCGTAATACTTTCATTTCTATACTTTGATTGTCTTTCATTTCTATAGACAAGCTGATCTGTCAGTTTGTCGATAAATAAAATAAGGAGATGAAAACTATTATAAACTCAAATAGAATATCTATACAAAAATACAATCAATTAGGGCTATACGGATTTGAACCATAGACCTTCTTTGTAAAACAGATCAAACTTATTATAATATTGTCAAAATGATTCGAACTGTTTCAACGACCCAATATGCATTTTGTGGCATTGTGCTCTTTCATCAATTGATGTAAACATCACTTACTCCACCATATTTTTTCTTCACAGGTAGTTATAAAAACTTTTCCCTACTTTGTATCTGGAATACTTTACTTAATTTCTTCAGCAGTCTTAGGCTTTGGCGGTATTTATCATGCAATTCTTGGACCTGAAACTCTTGAATAAATATAAATAAGTATGGAAATCTTAGGTTATGCCAGATTTGACCAATCCCAATAGGATCTGTTAGAGTGGATTATTTCTTTATTATCCCGATGCATACATAACTACGTAATACTTTCATTTCTATAGATTGATCATCTTTCATTTCTATAGTTCAGCTGATCAGTCGGTTTGTCCATAAATAAAATAAGGAGATGAAAACTATTATAAACTCAAAT
>RXID01012579.1:0-17075 GCA_005019695.1 Trichopus zeylanicus subsp. travancoricus
TACTATTATTACTACTACTACTACTACTACTACTACTACTCCAGCTACTACTAATGCTACCACTACTACTACTACTACTCCAGCTACTACTACTACTACTGCTACTATGGCTGCTACTACTACTAGTGCTACCACTACTTTAACTACTGCTATTGCTGCTACTGCTATTATGGTTGCTACTACTACTGCTACTATTGCTACTACAGCTACTACTTCTACTACTGCTACTACTACTACTACTACTACTACTACTATTCCTACTACTATGACTACAACAACTACTACTACCATTACCACTACTAATACAACTAGTACTACTACTACAACTATTGCTACTACTTCTCCTATAACAATAATAACTGCTACTAGTACTACTTCTACAACAACAAAAACTACCACTACTACTACTGTTGCTACAACTAATGTTAATGTTACTACTACTACTACTTCTAGTACTTCTACTACTACAACTATTGCTACTAGTGCTACTATTACTACTGCTACTACTGCTACTACTATTGCAATTGCGACTAGCAATATAGCTGCTACTACTTTATTGTTATTGCTGTTGCTGCCACTTCTACTATTACTACTATTGCTGCTACTGCTGCTGCTACTGTTACTACTACTACTAATACTATCACTTCTACAACAACTCCTGCGATTCCTATTACTAGTACTGTTACTATTGCTACTGCTATTGTGGCTGCAACTTCTTCTACTACTGCTACAACTTCTAGTTCTGCTACTACTAAGACTACCCCTACTACTCTTGCTACTGCTTCCACTACTGCTACTGCTACTGCTCTTCCTACGACTACTACTGCTCCCACTACAATCACTACTACTACTGCTCCTACAACTCCTACTACTACTACTGCTGCTGCTTTTACTACTAATACAGTAACTACTGCTACTTCACTACTACTACGCCTATTATTTTTACTAATAATACTCCTACTACTACTGCAACTACTACTACTTCTACTCGTAAAATTTTGACTGCTATCGCTCCTGCTAGTACTACAAATGGTCCTACTACTACTACTGCTACTATTACTACCATGATTGCTACTGCTACTACTACTACTAATACTACAACTACTACGACTACTGGAATTACTACTCCTACTCCGACTACTACTTCTTCTTCTTCTTCTTCTTCTACTACTACTACTACTTCTCCAGCTACTACTACTACTTCTACTACTACTACTACTACTACAACCACTACTACTTCTGCTAATACTCCTACCACTACTGCTACTACTAATACTCCTACTACTACTACTACTGCCACTCCTACTGCAACTTCTACTGCTCCTACTATTACTACTACAACTACTACAACTAAAACTACTACAAGTACTACAACTGCTCCTACTGCTACTACTAATGCAACTACTACAACAATAACTACTAGTACTACAGCTAATACAGTTGCTGTTACGGCTAATGCTACTCATTCTCCTACTACTACTACTGTCGAGGCTATAATTGTTATCATTATTACTGATATTGCTATTGATACAAATACTACTGCTGCTGCTGCCGTGGCTAATACGGTTATTGCTTCTGCTACTCCTACTCCTACTACTTCTCCTACTACTACTACTGTTGCTACTACTTTTGCAACTACTAATACTACTATTACTACTCCTACTTCTGCTTCAACTACTACTAATGCTACTATTACAACTACTACGATTACTACTACTTCACCTACTACCACTAGTACTACTACTACTGCTACAAAAGCTACTACAACTAAGCTACAACAGCTAGACAACCACCACAACTATTACAAATACTACTACTGTTACTGCTGCTGCTACTATTGCTATTATAACAACAACTGCTGCAATGGCTACTACTACTACTATTAATAATACTACTACTACTGCGCTAGCATCTAATGCTACTACTGCTACTACTACTATGACTACTACTCCTCTACTCCTACTACTACTCCTACTCCTACTCCTACTACTACCACTACTACTACAACTGCTTCTAGAACTACAATAACAACTACTACTTTTACTACAACAACAACAACGATAACTATTACTACTGCTGTTTCTACTACTACTATTATTTTAGCTACTACTAGTTTTACTACTACTACCACGACTACTATTGGTACTAGTAGTACAACTACTATTGCTACTATTACTTGTATTTCTCCTTCTATTTCGACTACAACTACTACAACAACTACTACTATTGCTACAGTACAACTACTACTCCAACTTCTACTACTACTGTTGCTACTACTTCTACTACAACTACCACTACCACTACTTCTCTGACTACTATTACTACTGCTACTATATCTTCTACTCCTATTGCTACTATTACTACTACTATTCTAGCGTCTTCTTCTTCTTCTTCTACTACTACTACTACTATTATATTCAGAAATAATACTGCTACTACTTTTGCCACTACTACTACTTCTACTACTACAACTGCAACTGCGACTGCTACTGCTACTACTAATCGTACTACTCCTCCTGTTACTACTACTTCCCCTACTATTGCTGCTACTGTTGCTACTATTACTACTATGGCTGCTACTACTACCGTTACTACTAATATTGCTCCAACTACTACTACTATTGTAACTACTACTCCTATTGCTACTACTACTACTGCTACTGCTACTCTTGCTACTACTACTACTGCTATAGCCACTACTGCTACTATTGATACTCCTAATACTATAGCCATTATAGCTACTACTACAACTATAATTGCTCCTACTATTTCTACTACTACTACTACTAGTAGTAGTACAGCTTGTACTACTATAAGTGCTACAATCGCTCCTATAGCTGCTACTACTGCTACTACTACTACAAATGCTACTACCACCACAACTACTAGTACTGCGGCAACTACTATTGCTGTCACTACTATTGTTACTTGTACTACTACCACTTCTATAACTACAATGACAACTACAACTACTACTACTACTGCAACTACAACCCCAAGTTTTACTACTATTGCTAACACTACTATGACTACTACTACTACTACTACAAGTACTACAACTTTTTCTACTACTACTCCTACTTCTGCTGCTACTACTACAACTACTGCTACTACTACTTCTGCTACTGTTGCTGCTACTACTACTACCACAACCAAAACTACTGCAACTTCTACTACTACGGCTACAAGAAATACTACAACAACTTCTACTACTACTGTTGCTGCTGATAATACTTCTTCCCCTACATCTACTACTAGTGAGCCTACTACTACTACTACTACTTCTACTAATTCTACAACTATTGCTATTGCAGCTACTACTACTAATTCCATTACTAAAGTTTCTGCTGCTATCACTACTACAACTACTTCTATTGCTCTTGCTCTTAGGACTAAAACTGCTACTCCTACTACTGCTACTGCTACTATTGCTGCTAGTACTCCCACTACAACTACTGTTGCTCCTGCTACTACTGCCACTACAACTACTACAACTGCGAATAATATTACAGTAATTACAATAACTACTTATTCTATCACTGCTACTACTGCTACTGCTACTACTTCTACTACTAGTACGGTTGCTTTGATGACTACTGGTACTACTACTATTACTAGTACTACTACTGCTACTACTGCTACTACATCTCCATAACTACTACTACTACTACTACTACTACTATAGCAACTACTACTACTGCTATTGCTATTGCTGCTTCTACTACGACTACTACTGCAACTCCTACAACTACTGCCACTTTTGCTATAATTGCTACAGATAATACTACTTCTCCTATTGCTACTACTGGCACTACTACTGCTACTACTATAGTTACTACTACTAATACTATTACTACCACTATTACTGCTACTGCTTCTACCACTACTACCACTTTCGCAACTACTGCTACCTCACCAACTACTACTTCTACTGCTACACTAATACTACTACTACTACTACAACTACACTAATACTACTACGATTACTACTATTATTATAACAATTGCTGGTACTACTGCGACTGCTACTGCTTCTATCAATACTATTGGTACTACTACTACTACTATTGCGACTACTACCACTAATACTACTGCTTCTACTACTGCTACTAGTACTACTGCTACCACTAGGACTGGTACTACTATTGTTACTATTATTACTACTACTATTGCTACTTCTGCAATGACAATAATAACTACTTCTACTACCACTATGGCTACTACTACTACCAATACTAGGTTTGCAACTACTGCTACTACTGCTTTTGTTATTACTACTACTACTAGTACAACAAATGCTACTGCTACTACTATAACTACAACTATTGCTACTATTGCTACTACTCGTACAACCACTATTGCTGGCGCTACTACTTCTCCCATTAATACTACAGCTGCTACTTCTTTTGGTACTACTACTAATGCTACAACTGCTACTACAACTACTTCTACTACTACTACTACTACAATAGCAACTACAGTTGCTGCTACTATAGCTACTACTATTCCTACTACTTCTACTACTGCTATAGCTTGTACTACTACTCCTACTACTACTACCCTTACTACTACTACTTTCGCTACTAGAACTAGGACTAATGCCATTGCTACATGTTCTACTACAGCAACTACTGCTACTACCACTGCTACCACCATAATGGTGACTACAGCTACGACTCTGACTGCTATAACAACTACTACTCCTAGCCCAACTACTAAAACTACAACTACTATAATAACTTTTTCTACTGCTACTACTATTGCTCTTATTGATAGTATTGCTAATATTGCTAAAATTGCTACTACAACTACTAAAACTATTACTACTACTTCAATAATTACTACTACAAATGCTACTGTGACTACTGCTATCACTGCTACTACTACTACTATTACTACTACAACAACAACAACTACTACTACAACTACTACTACCACTACTACTATTACTATGACTATTACTACTACTACCACTACTACTTCTACTACTATTGTTGCTACTACTACTATTACTACTTTTCCAACTACTATGACTACAGCTACTACTACTATTGCAATAACTAATGCTACTAGTACTACTACTACTACCACTACTATAACTTCTACTATAATAACAACTACAACTGCTACTACTACTATAGGTATGACAACTACTGTAGCTACTACCAATAATATTATTTCTGCTATGGCTGCTACTACTACTACTACCACCACTACTGCAACTACTACTACTAGTACTACTACTGCTATTAATGCTCCTACTACTTTTACTATGACTACTACTACTACTACTACCACTACTACTACTACAATAACTATTAATACGACTACTACTTCTACTACTGCCGCATTTTATGCTACTACTTTTACTGCAACAATGACTACCATAACTTTTACTGCTACACCAGCTACTTCTACTTCTATTACCACAACTACTTCTACAACTATTGCTACTACTACCACTGTAACTCCTATTACAACTACTACTTCTACTGCTACTACAACTACTACACCACTAAGATTGTTGTTGCGGCTGCTACTTAGACAACTACTACAATTGCTGGAGCTAATGCTACTACTTATGCTGCTACAACTACTACTATTACCACTTTTATTACTATTACAGCTACTAGTAGTAGTTAGGGTAGTTACAGTAGCAAAAGTAGTATTAGAAGTAGTAGCCGTAGTACTAGTAATAGTAGTAGCAGTAGTAGTAGTGATAGTAGTAGTAGCAGCAGCAGCAGCAGAGTAGGAGTAGCAATAGTACAAGTAGCCACAGTAGTAGTCATAATAGTTGTAGTAACAATAGTAGTAGTATTAGCAATAGTAGCAATAGTAGCTGTAATAGTAGTAGTAGAAGTAGCCAAAGCTGTAGTAGTAGTAGTAGTAGTAATAGTAGTAGTAACAATAGTAGTAGTATTAGGAGAGTAGCAATAGCCATAGTAGTAGAAGTAGTAGTAGTAGTAGCAGCGGTAGTTATAGTAGTAGTAATAGTAGCAGTACTTGTTGTATTAGTAGTAGCAACAACACTCGTAGCCATAGTAGAAGTCACAGCTATAGTCATAGCAGTAGTAGTGGCAATAATAGTAGCAGCATTAGTTATAGTAGCAGTAGTACCAATAGCATTAGTGGTAGCAGTTGAAGCAGCACCATCGATAGCAGCAGTAACAGCAGCAGAAGTTATGCTAGTAGAAGTAGATGTAGTAGTACTAGGGGTAATAGTAGTAATAGTAGTAGTAGTAGTAGTAGTAGTAGTAGTAGTAGTAGTAGTAGTAGTAGCAGTAGTAGTAGTAGTAGGAGTTGTAGTAATAGTAGTAGTACTAGTAGCAGTAGTTGTGGTTGTCCTTGTTGTTGTAGAAGTACTACTGGTCATAGTAGTAGGAGTAGTAGTAAAAGTAGTAGTAGTAGTAGTGGTAGTAGTAGTAGTGGTCATAGTAGTAGTAGTAGTAGAAGTAGAAGAGGTAGTAGTAGGAGTAGAAGTAGTAGTAGTATTAGTAGAAGCAGTAGAAGTAGTAGTAGTGGTTATCGCAGTAGTAGTAGTAGTATTAGTGTCAATAGTAGTATTTGGATTAGGAGGCGTAGTCATTGTAGTAATAGTAGCGATAGTAGTGGAAGTAGTAGTAATAGTAGTTATAGTTGTAGTTGCAATAGTGGTAGTGGCATCAGTAGTAGTAGCAGTAGTAGTAGTAATAGTAGTACGAGTCATAGCAGTTGGAATAGTAGTAGCAGTAGTAGCAATAGCAACAGTAGTAGTAGTAGTAGCAATAGTAGTAGTGGAAATGGTAGTAGTAACAGTCGTTGTTGTAGTGGTAGTAGTATGATAAGTAGTCATAGTAGTAGTAGAAGAAGCCGCAACAGTAGTTATAGTAGTAGTAGTAGTAGTAGTAGAAGTAGCTGTAGTTGCATCAGCATTAGCAGTAGTAGAAGTACTAGTAGCTGGAATAGTAGTAGTAGTAGTAATAGAAGTTATAGTTGCAACATTTGTAGAAGTAGGTGTAACTATAGTCGTAATAATAGTTGTTGTAGTTATGTTAGCAGTAATAGTAGTCATAGTAGTAGTAGTATTATAAGTAGTCATCGCAGCAGTAGCAATAGCAGTAGTAGTTGTAGTAGTAGTTGCAATATTAGCCGTAGTAACAGTAGTAGTAATAGAAGTAGTGGCAGTAGTATCATAGTAGCAGTAGTAGAAGTAGTGGAAGTTGTTGTAGTGGGAGAAGTAGTAGTAGTAACAGCAGTAGCAAAAGTAGTAGCAGCATTGGTAGTAGTAGGAGAAGTAGTAGTAGTTGTTATTGTTGAAAAGTTGTAGTTGTAGTAGTAGTAGCTGAAGTATTAATAGTCATAGTAGTAGTAGAAGTAGTAGTAGTAATAGAAGTAGTCATACTAGTAATAATAGCAGAAGTAATAGTAATAGTCGCAGTAGTAGAAGTATTAGTAGTAGAAGTACTAGTATTAGAAGTTGTAGTAGTAGTAATAGTAGTAATAGTAATATAAGTAGTAGTACTAGTTGTTGCAGTTGTAGTAATAGTAGTAGTTGTAGTAGCAGTAGTAGTCTAATTGTAGTAGTAGTAGTAGTAGCAGTAGTAGCAGTAGTAGCAGTAGTATCTTTGCACATAACCTACAGTAGTGTAGTAGTAGAAAGTTTGAAGTGCTAATAGGACAGTAGCAGGAGGAGGAGGAAGAGGAAAGAGGACGAGTGGGAGAGCAGGGGGAGAGGGAGGAACCAGCGGGAGAAAGAGGAAGAGAGGAGAAGGAGGGGCGGGGGAGGGGGGAGCGAGAGGAAGAGAGCAAGAGAGAGTAGGCAGAGGAGGGGGGAGGAGTAAGCATAACTAGTTGTAGTAGTAGCAGTAGTAGTAGTAGCAATAGTTACAATAGTAGTACTAGTAGTAATAGCAGTAGTGATAGCAACTGTAGGTGTAATAGAAGTAATATTTGTAGTAGTAGCAGTAATAGTTGTAGTTGATGTAATAGTCATAGCAGTTGCAGAACTAGTTGAAGTGGTTGTATTAATAGTGGCAATAGTAGTAGCAATACTAGTAGTAACAGTTGTTGCAGTAGTAATAGTAGCAGAAGTATTATTATTAGTAGTTGTAGTAGAAGCCGTGGAAGATGTAGTTGCTGTGGTAGTAGTTGCAGGTGCAACAATTGTAGAAGTAGCGACAGTAGCAGTAGTACTAGTAGTAGTAGAAGAAGAAGTAGCATAGTAGCAATAGTAGTAATAGGAGTAGTAGCAGAAGCTGAAGACGCAGTAGTATTTGTAGTAGTAGAATTTATTGTGGCGGGAGTAGTACTATTAGCAGAAGAAATAGCAGTAGTATTAGGAGTAGTACTAGAAGTAGTAATAGAAGTCACAGTAGATGCAATAGTAGAAGTAGGTGTAGTAGTTGTAGCAGTAGCCGTAATAGCAGTCGCTATAGTAGTAGAAGCAACAGTAGTAGTAGTGTTCATAGTAGTATGAGAAGCGGTAGTTCTAGAAGTAACAGTAGTAATAGAAGTAGTACTAGTTGCAACAGTAATAGCAACAGTTGAAGTTTTAGTAGTAGTAGTACAAGTAGCAACAGCAGCATTAGTAGCAGCAGCAGCAGCCAGCGTAGTAGTAGTAGTAGTAGTAGTAGTAGTAGTAGTAGTAGAAGTAGTAGCAGTAGTTGCAGTAGTAGTAGGCGTCACAGTGATAGTAGCAGTAGTTGTATTAGTAGTGGTAGTAGTAGCAGTAGTAGTAGTTGACGTAATAGTGGTAGTAATTGCAGAAGTAGCAATAGCAGTGGCAGTTGTAACAGCCATAGCAGTTGTTGTTGTAGTAGTAGTTGTCGCAGTAGCAGTAGTAGAAATATTTGTAGTTGTAGTTTGTAGTAGCAGCAGCAACAGCAGTAGTGGTAGAAGAAGAAGTAGTAGCAGTAGTTTTAGTAGTAGTTTTAGTTAGTAGTAGTAGTAGTAGTAGTCATAGCAGTAGTAGTAGCAGTAGTAGTGGCAGCAGAAGTAGCAATAGTTTGCACTAGTAGCAGTCATGGCAGTAGTAGTAGTAATAGTAGCAGCATTTACAGTAATAGTAGTAGTAGTAGTAGCTGTAGTAGTAGTAATAGTAGAAGTAGCAGTATTAGGTGTAACAGTAGTAGTGGTATTTGTAGTTTTAGTTGTATTAGTAGCAGTATTAGTAGTAGTAGTAGTAGTAGCAGTAGTTGTAGTAGTAGTGGTAGTAGTAGTTATAGAAGTTGTTGTAGTTGCAGTAGAAGTAGCAGTAGCACTCGTAGCCATAGTAGTAGTCATAGCAGCAGTTGTAGTAGTATTGGTAGGAATAATAGTAACTGCAGTTGTAGTAGTATTATTAGTAGTAGCCACATCAACATCAGTAGTTGTAGCAATAGTTGCAGTAGTACTACTAGAAGTAGAAGTAGTAGAAGTAGTAGTAGTAGTAATAGTAATAATCGTAGTAGTAGTGGTCATAATAGTAGTAGGACTAGGAGGAGTAGTAGCAGCAGTAGTCATACAATAGCAGCAATAGTAGCAAAAATAGTACTAGTTAGAGTAGTAGTAGCAGTACTAGTAGTTGTAGTGGTAGCAGCGATAGTTGTTGTGGTAGTAGTGGTAGTAGTAGTAGCAGTCATAGTAGTACCCGTGCTGGTAGTCGCAGCAGTAGTAACCGTTGTAGTACTAGTAGCAGTAGTAGTAGCTATAGTAGTACGATATTAGCTACAGAAGTAGTAGTAGTAGGAGGAGTAGTAGTTGAAGTACTCCTAATATGAGAACTAGTAATAGTTGCTGTAGTAGTAGTAGTAGCAGCAACAATTGTCATTGTAGAAGAATTATTAGTGGCAATTGTTTTTATAGGAGACGCAGTAGTAGTAGTAGTAGCAATAGTATTCATAGTTGTAGTCTTAGCAGTAGCAGCGGTAGTAGTAGTACTAGTAGAAGTAGAAGTAGTAGCAATAGTAGTAGTAGTAACAGTAGTAATCACAGTAATCGTAGCAACAGTAGTAGTAGTAACAGTATAAATCATAGCAACAGTGGTAGTAGTAACAGTAGTAACCGTTGTAGTACTAGTAGTAGTAATAGTAGTAGTAGTATATTAGTTGTAGAAGTAGTAATAGGAGAAGTAGCAACTGATGTACAGGTAATATGAGAAGTAGTAATAATTGCTATAGTAGTTGTAGCAGCAGCGGCAGTTGTAGTTGTAGAAAAATTATTAGTGGCAATAGTTGTTGTAGGAGACATAGTAGTAGAAGTAGTAGCAATAGTAGTCATAGTACAAGTCTTAGCTGTAGTAGTAGTAGTAGTATGAAAAGTAGCAATTGTAGTAGTAGTAGCTGTAGGAATAGTAGTAGTGGTAGCAGTTGCTGTAGTCATTGTAGCGGTAGTAGGAATAGTTTTAGTTGTTGTACAGGTGGTTGTAGTAGTAGTAGACGTAGTAATAAGAGTAGTAGTAGCAGTAGTACTAGCCATAGCAGTATTAGTAGTAGTAGTAGTAGCTATATTAGTAGATGCAATTATAGTAGTAGTTGTTGTTGTTGTACTTGCAGTAGCAATCGTGGCAGTAGTAGCAACAGTAGTAGCAATAGTAGTAGTAGTAGTACTAGTAGAAGTCATCATTGTTGTAGGAGAAATTGTAGTAGTAGTAGTTATCATTGTTGTAGGAGAAGTAGAAGAAATAGTTGTAGTAGTAGTACTAGTATTTGTTGTGGTAGTAGTAGTACTAGTTGTATCAGTAGTGGTAATAGTACTAGTTGTTGTTGTTGTCATAGAAGTAGCAACAGCAATAATAGTAGTAGTAGTAATAGTAGTTGAAGTAGTAGACGTAGCAGCAGTAGCAGCAATAGTAGCAGCCATAGTAGTAGCAGCAGCAGTAGTGGTAGCAGTAGTAGCAGTAGCCGCCGGAGTAGCAGTAGTAGTAGTAATAGTAGTAATAGTAGTAGTAATAATAGCATAAGAAGTTGTATTCATTATAGTAGAAGCAGTAGTAGTAGTAGTACTAGCAAATCTAGTAATAGGAGTAAAAGCAGTAGTAAAACTAGTATTAGTTGGAGCAGCAAAAGTCGTAGTAGCAGTTGTAATTATTGTAGTAATAGAAGTAGGAGAAGTAATAGTAGCAGCAGTAGTAGTGGTAACTATAGCAGTAGTAGCAGCTGTAGTAGCAGTAGTAGTAGTAGTAGTAGTCGAAGTAGTGGTAGCAATAGTAGTAGTAGTAGCTATAGAAGTAGTAGCGGTAGTAGCAGTCGTAGTAGTAGTAGCAGCAGTTACAGTAGTAGTAGTAGCAGTATTAGTGGCAGTATTAGTAGCAATTGTAGTTGGTGTAGTAGTATTGACAGCCATAGTAGCAATAGTAGCAATAGTGGCCATTGTATTTGTAGTTGTAGTAGTAGCAGTTGTAGAAGTTGCATCAATTGCTATAGTAGCTTCAGACGAAGTAGTAGTAGTTGTTGTATCAGTAGTAGTAGTAGCTGAAGTAGTAGTGGGAGTAGTAGTAGTAGTAGTAGTAGTAGCCGAAGTAGTAGTGGGTGTACTAGTAGCGGTAGTAGCTAAAGTACTAGTGGTAGTATTAGCAGCAGCAGTAGTAGTACTAGAAGTAGTACTTGTCGTAGTAGTAGTAGTAGTAATAATAGCAGCAATAGTAGTAGTAGTAGCTATAGTAGCTATAGTAGTTGCAGTAGTAGTATTTGGAGAAGTAGTAGTAGTAGAAGAAGTAGTAGTTGCCGTAGTATTAGTAGTTGTAGTAGTAGCAGTAGTCATAGTAGTAGCAATAGTAATAGAAAAAGTGGTAGTAGTAGTTGTTGTCGTAGGGGCAGGAGTTGTAGCAGTAACTATAACAGTAGTAGCAGTAGTACTAGTTACACCAGTAGTAGCGGCTGTAGTAGTAGTAATAGAAGTAGAGGTAGTAGTAGTTGTTGTAGTAGTAGCAATAGTAGTAGTACCCGTAGTGACAATAGTAGTAGGAGTAGTAGCAGTAGTACTAGTAGTAGTAGTAGTAGCAGTAGTAGTAGTATATTAGCTGTAGAAGTAGTAGTAGTAGTAGTAATTGATCTAGTGGTAATATAAGTAGTGATAATTGCAGTAGTCATAGTAGTTGTAGCAGCAATTGTAGTAGTAGTATAAGTATTAGTAGTAATAGTTATTGTAGTAGAAATAGTAGTAGTACTAGTAGCAATGGTAGTCCTAGTTGTAGTCTTAGTAGTAGTAGTATTAGGACAAAAAGTAGTAGTTGTATCAGTAGTTTCTGTGGGACTTGTAGTAGCTGTAGTAGGAGTACAATCAGTAGTAGTAAAAGTAGTAGTCATAGCAGTGGAATCGATAGCTGCAGTAGCGGTAGAAGTGGTAACAGATGTAGTAGTGTAGAAGCAGTAGTCATAGTGGCTATAGTTATAGTTGAAGAAGAAGTAGTAGTAGCAGTAGTAGCACTAGTAGTTGTAGTAGTAGTTGTAGTAATAGTGATAGTAGTTGTTGTTGTAGTAGAAGTGGTAGTAGTAGTAGTGGTAGAAGCAGTAGCAGTAGTAGGAGTTGTTGTAGTAGTAGTAGTAGGAGAAGGAGGCGTAGTAGTAGTAGTAATACTAATAGTAGTAGTTGTAGGAGCAGTAGAAGTAGTTGTGCTAGTAGTAGTATTAGTAGCAGTAGTAGTTATTGTGGTACAGGTAGTAGTAGTAATTGTTGTTGTTATTGTTGTTGTAGTAGTAGTTGTAGTAGTAGTAGTTGTTGTTGTTGTAGTAGTAATTGTAGTAGTACTAGTATCAACAGTAGTAGTCGTGGTAGCAACAGTAGTAGTTATTGTTGTAGAAGCAGTAGTAGCCATAGCAGTAGTAGTTGCAGAAGTAGTAGAAGTTGGAGAACTAGTAGTAATAGCAATAGCAGCAGTGGTAGAAGTAGCAATGGCACTAGTAGTAGAAGGTGTAGTAGTATTAGTAGTAACAAAAGTAGTAATTATAGTAGCAGTAGATGTAACAGTACTTGTAATAGCAGAAGTAGTTGAAGAAATTATTGTAGTAGTAGTAGTGGTAGTAGTAGTAGGAGCAGTAGCTACTATAGTAGTAGTAATAGTTGCAGTAGCAGTAGCAGGAGTAGCAGTAGTCGCAATATAAGTAGTATTAGTATTAGTAGTAGCAGTAGTTGTGGTGCTAGTATTAGTAGTAGCAGTATTACTAGCAGTAGCATTCGTTGTTGTAGAAGTAGTAGTTCTTGTACTAGTAGTGGTAGTTGTAGAAGCAACAGCTGCAGAAGTAGTAATAGTAGCGGTAGTAGTTGTTGTTGTAGTAGCAACAACATTAATAGTAGTAGGAGTAGTACTAGTAGTGGTAGTAGTAATAGTAGCACTAGTAGTAGAAGTAGTACTACTACTAGTAGTAGTAGCTGTAGTGGTAGTCGTAGTAGTAGTAGCAATAGTCGTAGTAGTAGCAATAACACTAGCAGTATTAGTACTAGTAGAAATAGTAGTACTAGTAGTAGTAGTAGTAGCTGTAGCAGTAGCCGGAGTTGTTATAGTAGTGGTAATAGTAGCAGTAGCAGTAGCAGTAGTGGTAGAAGTTGTAGTAGTAGCCGTAACAGTAACACTAGTGGTTGTAGTATTAGTAGTTGCAGCAGTAGGAGTAGTATTAGTAGTAGTAGTAGTAGCTGAAGCAGTAGAAGTAACGACATTAGTAGCAGCAGTAGAACTAGTTTTAGTACTAGTGCTAGTTGTAGTAGCAATAACAGTAGCAGTTGTAGTAGTAGTAGTAGCACTAGTAGTAGTAGTAGTAGTATTTGTAGCAATAGCAGTAGCACTAGTAGTAGCAATTGTAGTAGTAGGAGTAGCTATAGTAGTTGTAGTATGGGAAGTAGTTGGAGTAGAAGTAGCAGTTGTCGGAGTCCTTGGCGCGACCGTTCTGCCCGACGTAGGTCGTTTGTCGTCGGACGTAGTAGTAGCTATAGCAGCAGTAGTAATAGTAGCAACATTAGCAGTAGTTGTTATTGTATTTGTAGGAGAAGTGGTAGTACTAGTAGTAGTAGTAGCTGTAGAAGCATTTGTTAAAGTTGTAATATTAGTAGCAGTAGTAGTAATAGTTATAGTACTAGTAGTAGTAGTAGTAATAGCAGTAGTAGGAGTAGTAGCAGTAGTAGTAGCAGTAGTAATAGTAGTAGCAGTAGTAGCAGTAGTTGTAGTCGTAGCAGAAGTAGTTGTAGTACTAGTAGTAGTAGAGAAAGTAGCAATAGTAGTAGTAGTACTAGTAGTAGTAGAAGCAACAGTAGTTGTGGTTGTAGTGAATGTAGCAGGAGTAGTAGTAGTTGTTGTTGTTGTTGTTGTTATAGTAGTAGTAGTAATAGTAGGTGTAGTAGCAATAGTGGCTGTAGTAGCAAGAGCACTAGTAGTTGTAGTAGCGGGAGCAGTAGTAGCAGTAGTTGTTGTTGTTGTTGTCATCGTTGTTGTTATGATATTAGTAGCAGTAGTAGTAGTAGCAACAGTTGTACTAGTGGTAGCAGAAGTTGCTATAGTAGCACAGGTAGTAGCTGTTGTAGCAATCGTAGTAGTAGCAATAGTAGCAGTAGTAGTTGTTGCAATAATAATAATAATAGTCGTGATAGTAGTAGTTGTAGTTGTCGTAGTAGTAGTAGTAAGAGGAGTAGCAATAGCAGTAGCAGCATTAGTAGTAGCAAAAGTAGTGGCTGTAGTAGTAGTAGTAGCAGTTGTAGTACTGGTAGTAGTAGTTGTAGTAGCAGCAGCAGTAGTAATAGTGGTAGCTATAGTAGTCGTAGTAGTAGCGATTTTAGTTGTAGTAGTACTCGAAGTAGGAGCTACAGTAGTAGCAGCAGCAACAGCAGTAGCAGTAGCAATAGTAGAAGGTACAGTAGTAGTACTTGTTGTAGTAATAGTACTAGTAGTAGTTGTAGTAGTGGTTGTTGTTGTTGTAGTAGTAGCAGTAGTAGCAGTAATAGCAGCAGCAATAAGTAGTAGTCGAAGCATTAGTCATTGTAGTAGTAGCAGAAGTAGTACTAGTAGCAATAGATCAATTTTAGTAGTAGTGGTAGTCGCGGTATGAGTAGTTGTAATAGTAGTAGTAGAAGATGTAGTAGTAGCAGCTGTAGTTGCTATAGTTGTTGTAGTAGTCGCAGTAGTAGCAATAGTAGTAGTAGTACTATGAGTAGTAATAGTAGTAATAGTACTAGTAGAAGTAGAAGTAGTTGTGGTTTTTGTGTAGTAGCAGTAGTGGTTGTAGTAGTAGTAGTAGTTATAGTAGTAGTAGTTGTAGCAGTAGGAGTAGAAGTAGTTTTCGTTGTTGTACTAGTTGTGTTGGTAGTATCTGTAGTAGCAGTCGCAGCAATAGTAGTAAAAGTAATAGTAGTAGTAGTAGCTGTAGCAGCAGCAATAGCAGCAATTGTAGTAGTAGTAGTAGTAGTGGCTGTAATCACAGTAGTAGTAATCGTGGTTGTAGTATTAGTTGTAGTAGTAGTAGTAGTCATTATAGTAGTATAAGAAGTACCAAAGTGGTATTAGTAGTAATTGCAGCAGCAACGGAAGTAGTAGTAGTCATAATAATAGCAGCAGCAGTAGTAGTAGGGGAAATAGAGTAGTAACAATAGCAATAGTCGGGGTGCAAGCAGCAGTAGTTGTAGCAGTAGTAGTACCGGTAGTAGCCGTAGTAGCAGCAGAAGAAATAGAAGTGGTAGTAATAATAGTAGCAGTATTAGTATTAGCAGTTGTAGTAGCTATTATAGCAGCAGCAGTAGTAGTAACAGCAGTGACAATATAAGTAGCTAGAGCAGTAATAGTAGTAGGTGTGGTGGGAAAAGTAGTTGTAGTAGTTATAGTTATAGTTAGAGTAGTAGTTATTGTTGTAGCAAAAGTAGTAACTGTAGTAGGAGTAGTGGTAGTGGAAGTAGTTGTAGTAGCAGTAGTTGTAGTAGCAGAAGTAGCAACAGTAATAGTTGCAGTAGTAGTTGTGATAGTAGTAGTGGTGGTAGTAGTAGTAGTGGTGGTGGTGGTAGCACTAGCAGTAGTAGTAGCGATATTAGTAGGTATAGTTATTGTAACAATAGAGATAGAAGTAGTTGTTGTAGCAGTTGCAGCAGCAATTGGAGTAGTAGAAATCACAACAGTAATAGTAGTAGCAGCAGTAGCAGTAGCAATAGTAGTAGAAGTCGTAGCAGCAGTCGTAGTAGTAGTGGTAGCAGTAGTCACAATAGTAGCAGCAGTAGTAGTAGCAATAGTAGCAAGTATAGTATTAGTGGCATTAGTAGCAGTAGTAGCATTTGTGGTAGTTGTAGTAGCTGCAGTAGGAGTAGTAGTAGTTTTTGTAGTAATTGTACTAGTAGTTGTTGTTGTTGTTGTAGTAGCAGTAGTAGCCGCAATAGTAGTAACAGAAGATCAGCAGTAGAAGCAGTAGTAGTTGTAGTAGTAGTAGAAGTATTACTAGTAGCAGTAAAGCAGTAGTAGTAGCTATAGTAGCAGTTGCAGTAGTAGTAGTAGTAAGAGAAGTAATGGTAGTAGTAGTAGTACTAGACGTAGTAGTAGTAGTAATAGTAGTAGTGTAGTGGCAATTTTTGTTGTTGCTCTAGCAATAGTTGAAGTAGTTGTTGTAGTTGTTGTAGTAGTAGTAGTTGCTATAGTAGTGATAGCTGTAGTAGTAGTTATAGTAGTAGTAGCAATAGTAGTAGCAGTAGCAATAGTAGTAGCAGTAGTTGCAGTAGTAGTAGTAATAGAAGCAAAAGCAATAGCAGCAGTAGTTGAAGTAGTAGGTTTAGTAGTTGTGGTAATAGTAGTCATTGTGGTAGTAATAGTAGTAGTATTCATTCTTGTACTAGTTGTGTTGGCAGTAGCAATAGTTGCGGTCACCGCAGTAGTAGCAATAGTAGTAGTTGCAGCAATAGCAGTAAATAGTAGTAGCGGCAACAATGGTATTAGTTGTAGTAGTAGTAGTAGCTATGCTCATAGTACTAGAAGTAGTAGTAGTAGAAGGAGAAGTAGAGTAGTAGCAGTAATAGTAGTGATTGCAGTCGTAGTAGCAGTAGTGGAAGTAGTAGTCGTCATAATAGTAGCAGCAGTAGTTGTTGTAGCAGAAATAGAGAAGTAGCAGTAGCAATAGTCGTAGCAGCAGTAGTTGTATTAGCAGTAGTGGTGGTTCTAG
>RXID01012581.1:0-17274 GCA_005019695.1 Trichopus zeylanicus subsp. travancoricus
CTATTGCTTCTGCTACTTCTACTCCTACTACAAAAACTCCTACTTCGACCACCACTACTACTACTACCATTGGTACTAAAACTCTTACTATTACTGCTGTTGCTACTACTATAACATCTACTACTACTTCTCCTATAGATACGGCAACTGCTACTGCTACTACTGCTAGTATTACTAGAACTGCTACTGCTAGCACTACTGGTACTATTACTAGTACGACTGTCGCTACTACAACTACTACTCCTAATACTACTACAACTGCTACTGCTACTACTGCTGCTGTTGCAACTGCAACTGCTACTACTAATGCTACTGCTAATGCTTCTGCTACCACTATTGTTGTTGCTACTACTAAGGCTACTGCTACTACTGCAACAACAACAACTACTGCTACTACTACTGCTACTCCTACTATTGCTACCAGTACTAGTACGCCTAAAACTATTGCTATTACTACTTCTGTTGCGGGTATTACAAATGCAACTACTACTACTGCTACTACTATGACTACTACTACCACTATTACTACTACTGCGACACTAGTACTCCAACAACTCATACTACAGCTAGTCCTACTACTACTACTACTGTCACAGCTACTACCACTACTTCCACTACTACTCTAGCTACTACTCCTCACACAACTATTGCAACTATGACTACTCCTACTACTACTACTACTGTCGTTGTTGCTTCTGCTGCTCCCACTACTCCTACTGCTACTCCTACTACAACTACTACAACTACTACTAATACTACTACTACTCCTACTACTATAACGACTGCTACTACTATAAATACAGTTACTATTACTACTGGTACTACTATTACTACTAATATCACTACAACTATTACTGTTACAACTACTGCTACAACTACTGCTACTACTACTACGGCTTCAGCTACTATTTCTACTACTACCACTACCATTGCTACTACAACTACTGCTACTGCCGCTACTACTACTACTCCTATTGCTACTTCTACTACTGCTGCAACTACTACTCCAACTACTCCTCCTAGCACTACTGCTTCTACTACTACCACCACTACTATCGTTACTACTGCTACTACTGCTGCTGTTGCTGCTACTGCTACTGATGCAGCTACCACTTCTAATACTGTTGTGACTACAACTACTACACGTCCTGCTACAACAACTGCCACTACTACTACTATGACTACTACTACTATTGATACTATTACTACTACTATTCCTACTACTACCACTACTTTTACTACTACTACTACTGTCAATTCTACTACTGACACTGCTACTACTACTAATGCTACTACTAATGCTTCTGCCACTACTGCCTCTCCTACTACAACTTTTGTGATAGCTACTACTGCAGTAGCTACTACTACAACAAGAACAAACTTCTACTACTGCTACTACTACATCTACTACTAGTACTAGTACTAGTACTAGTACTACTACTACTACTACTACTAGTAGTACTGCTGCTACTGCGACTACAACTACTATTACTACTCCTACTACTACTACTGCTGCTACTGCTACTACAACAACTACTAATACTAATGCCAGTGACACTTCTGCCACTCCTACTACTACCACTAGTACTACTGCCACTACTACCACTAGTTCTACTAATGCAGTTACTACTGCTGCTACAGCTACTATTATTGTGATTTCTACTACTAGTACTGCTACTATCACTACTAATACTATTACAATTACAACTAGTTTTACTACTATAGCTACTGCTACTTCTTCTACTACAATTACTCCTACTGCTATGACTCCTACTACAACAACTGCTACTCCCACCATGATAACTGTTGCTACTCAAGCTACTACTTCAACTTCTGTAACTGCTGCTACTATTGCAACTACATCTACAATAACAACAACAACTACTACTACTACTTCTAATACTATGACTGCTACAACTATTATTGCTACATCTCTTACTATTTCATTTGCTAGTACTATTGCTACTTCAACAATAGCTACTACTACTGCCACTGCTACCATTACTCTAGTTACTTCTACTATGGCAACAACTACTACTACTACGCCTATCACTGCTGCTACCACTACTACTAGTTCTGCAAGTTCTTCTTCTTCTATGACTACTACTAATTCTATTAGTTCTTCTTCTACTACTACTACTACTACTACTACTACTACTACTATTACTACTACTACTACAACTCCTACCACTACTACTGCGATTTTTACTAATACGACTATTGATTCTACTACTACAACTACTGTTATTACTAGCACTACTACTATTATTACTACTTTTACTACTACTACTATTGCTACTAGTACTGCTGTTGCTGCTACTACTACTACTACTTTTACTGACACTACTACTACTACTACTACAACAACAACAACAACTACTACTACAACCACTACAACAACAACAACTACTATTAGTACTACAACAACTACAACTAGTACTATTACCACTCCTACTTCTTCTACTACTACTGCTGCGGCTGTTGCAGCTCTTAATACTACTACTACTGCTACTACTACTGCTATTGCTGCTACTACTTTTGGCACTGCTACCACTACTAATGCAACTACTACTACTCCTGCTAGTTATTCTACTGCTACTACCACTGCTACTACAACTAATTCTGCCACTATGACTGCTACTATAATTATTACTGATACTACTAATATAACTACTACTGTTGCTGCTGCTGCTGCGACTACAACTATTATAACTAATGCTGCTACTGCTACTATTACTACTATTACCACTAATTCTACTACTACTACTACTACTACGAATACTACTACTACCACTAGCACTGCTACTACTACAACAACTACTACTACTTCTGCAACTACTAATGCTACTACTTGTGGTACTTATAGAACAACAAATACTACAAATACTACTACTACTCCTGCTGCTACTACTGCGGGTAGTACTATTACTCTACTAGTATGACTACTTCTACAACAACTAATTGTTCTACTTCATGTGCTACTGCTACTGCTACTAATACGTCTACTACGTATGCCATAACTTCTATTGCTTCTACTGAAGCTACAACTACAACTACTAATATTACTACTATAATAACAATAACTATTACTACCACTACGACTACTACTATAACTACTACTACAGGAGATAGTGCTACTGCTACAGATACTACTACTGCTACCACTACTACTACTATGATTACTACTACTACTACAACTACTACTACTACTGTTACTACTACTATTACTACTACTTCTGCTGCTACTATAACAATAATTTCTTCTACTACTGCGACTGCTACTACAGCTACTACTGCTACTTCTACTGCTACTACTACTACTACTACTACTACTACTACTACTACTAATGTTACTAATACTCCTCCTACGTCAACTACCATAGCTACAACAAAAATTACTACTACTACCACTACTACAGCTGCTACTACCATTGCTGCTGCAACAACTATTACTGTCACTACAACTACTACTTCTACCATTGCTTTTGCTACAACTACTACTGCCCCTACAGCTACTGCTACTTCTACTACTACTACTACCACTACTTCTGGTTCTAGTACCTGCTAGTACTACTACTACAACAACTACAACAACTACTGTTGCAGTAGCAGCTTCTATTATTGCATTAGCTGCTTCTACTATTACTTCTGCGACACTACTACTGCTACTAGTATTGCAACTGTTGCCGCTACAACCATTGCCACCGCTGCCACTACTATTACTGCTGCTTCAACTACAAGTACGCCTACTACAACTGCTACTCCTATTCCTGCTACTACTATAATTGCTACTATTATTGCTACTGCTTCTATTACTACTACTGGTACTACTCTGCTACTACTGTTACTATTACTATTATTGCTACAACTACTACTACTACTGGTACTGCTACTACTATTGCTGCTACTACAACTACTAGTAATACTACAATTACTACCATTACTACTAGTACTACTACGACTGCTACCACTATAACTTCGACCACTAATACTACTAATACTACAACTACTACAACTACTACAACTTCGACTGCTACTACTACTACTTCCACCACGACGACTACTACTACTACTACAACTACAATAGCCACTACTGCTGCTAGGACTACTGCTAATACTACTAATCCCATTGCTACAACCACGACAGCTACTACTATTGCTCCTTCTACCACTACTTTTGGTACTACTACTAGTAGCACTACTACAACAACTACTATTGTTGCTGCTGCTGTTGCTGCTACTACTACTATTACTATTATTACTGCAACTGCTTCTACTGCTACTATGAGTAGTAGTACTACCACTACTACTATGACTGCTACAACTGCTACTGCAGCTGCTACTACTGCAACTAATACTATATCTGTTACTACTGCTACTACTACTCTTGCTATAATTGCTACAATTATCGCTACTACTAATGTTTTTACAACTACTATTATTCCTAGTACTACTACTACTATTACCCCTACATCTACTACTGCCACAACGACTACTACTATTTGCAATACTACTCTTGCTACTGCAATAACAACTACTGTTGCTGCTACTGCTACACCTGCTACTACTACAACTATGATGACTACAACTACTACTACTAGCGCTACAACTACTACCGCAACTACTGTTGCTACTACTTCTACTACTGCTACTACTACTACTACTACTATGGCTACTATCACTACTACTACTACTGCTACCCCTACTACGACTACTGTTGCGACTACTACTGCTACTATTACTTATACTACTAATACTACAACATTTGCTACTACAACTATTATTAGTACTACTACTAATACTCCAACAACTTCTAACACTACAACCACTACTGTTGCTGCTACTGCTCCAGCTACTACTATTTCTGCTCCAACTACTATTGCTTAAACTACAACTACTACTACTTCCAGTCCTACAACTTCTACTATCAATACTACGCCTAGTGCTACTACTACTACTTCTGCCACTGCTTCTACAACCACTACTACTACTCTACTGCTACTACTATGACTCCTACAGTTACTACTACAACTGCTACAACTACTACGATTTCTGCTACTACTATTATAGTTCCTATTACTACTACTGCAACTACTACAACTAATACTACTAGCGCTACTACAACTGCTACTACTGTAGCTACTACTGCTTCTTGAACTACCACAACTCTGACTGCTATTCTAACTACTACTAGTACTACTACTACCACAACACCAACTATTGTTACAACTACTACTACTCCGGCAGTAGCTGCTGCTAGTACTACTCCCATGGCGGCTAAGACTACAACTACTAATGCTGCTGCTACTACGACTGCTATAACTACCACTTCTACTACTATTGTTGCTGCAGTTGCTGCTAATAGCACTACTGCTACTACTACTGCTACTACTACCACCACCACTACTACTACCACTACTACAACTGCTACTACTACTACGATAACAACAACAACAACTACTATTATTGGTACTACTCCTACAACTACTACTGCTACTCCGACTGCTACTATGCTACTACTACTGCTAATTCTACTACAACAACTACTACTACAACAACTACTACTACTTCTACCACTACTACAACTATATCTACTATGACTACTACTGCTACTGCTACTACTTCTCAAACTATTACTACTCCTGCTACAACTCCTACTCCTACTCCCACTACTACGGCTACATCTCCTCCTCCTCCTACTACTACTTCTACAATTACTACTCCTCCTCCTACTACTACTACCACTACACCGACTCCTACTATTATTACTCCTACTCCCACGACTACTACTACTCCTACTACTACTACTCCTACTACTCCTACTGCTACTACCACTCCTACTACTACTCCGCCTACTACTACTCCTACTACTACTACTACTACTACTACTACTACTCCTACTACTACTCCTACTACTACTGCTACTAATACTAACCCTACTCCTACTCCTACTACAACTACTACTACTACTACTACCACTCCAACTCCTACTCCTACTACTACTACAACAACAACTACTACTACGACAACAATAACTCCTACTACAACTAATACATCTACTACAGCAACTGCTACTATGACAACTACCCCTCGTCCTACTGCTACTACTACTACCACAACACCGACTCCTACTAATATTACTACTACTCCTACAACTACTCCTACTCCTATTATGGCTATTACTACTCGTACTACTACTCATACAACTCCAACACCTACTACTACTCCTACTCCTACTATTGCTACTACTACTCCTACTGCTACTCCTATTACTCCTACTCCTACTACTACTACGCCTACTATTACTCCTACTCCTACTACCACTACTACTCCTACTACTACTCCTACAACTACTACTACTCCTACTACCACTACTATTACTACTACTCCTACAACTACTACTACTCCTACTACTGCTCCTAATACTACTACTACCACTACTACTACTACTACCTATACTATTACTACTACTACTGCTGCTGCTACTACTACTACTACTACTGCTACTCCTACTACTACTCCTCCTCCATCTACAACTACTACTATTCCACCTCCCACTGCTACAACAACAACAACAACTACTACTTTTACCACTACTACTGCTGCTATTATTACTACTCCTACTACTACAACAACTACTACTACTACTACTTCGGCTACTATAATACTACTATTGTTGCTACAACTACAACTACTACAGCTACTTCTACTCCAACTACTACTACTACATCTATGACTCCAACTACTCCAACTCCTACTATTACAACTTCTAGTACTACTAATACTGCTATGACTACTCCTACTACTGCTGCTTGATTTCCAATAAGTACTACTACTACAAATACTATTACTACTATTAGGACTCCTACAGCGAATACCACTCCGACTACTATTACTACTATTGCTGCTGCTGTTGCTACTTCTTCTTCTTCTACTACTACTACTCCTAATGCTACAACAACAACAACAACTACTACTACTACTCATACTACTAGAACTACAACTAGAACAACAACTACTACTACTATTACTACTACTACTATAGCTACTACTACTACTACTTCTAATATGTCTAATACTACTATTATTGGTACTACTGCTAGCACTACTACTACTAATTCTTCTAGTACTACTACTACTGTCGCTACAACAACAACAACTACCACTACTATAGCCATTTCTACTATAACATCTACTCCTACTGCTACAACTACTGCTAAAAGCACTGCTGCTTCAACTATGACTGCTGCTGCTACAACTACTACTACAACTGCGCCTACTGCTACTACTACTACTAGTACTACTACTATTTCTACTACTACCATTCTAACTGCAACTACTATTACTCATTTTGCTACTACTACTGCTGCAACTACAACTAGTACTGCCGCTATTACTACTACTACTGCAACTACTACTCCTACCACTGTTATTAGTACAACAAGTACTACTACTACTAGAACTCCTACTACTATTATTACTACTAGTACTACTCCTGCTGCTGCTTCTACTGCTACTAAAAGAGTTGCTACTTCTACTTCTGCTAATGTTGCTGATGCTACTACTACTGCTACTATTATTGCCCCCACTACTACCACTACTACTAATATTACTGCTATTGCTACTACTATTGCGACTATTACTACAACTACTACTGCTACTACTACTACTACTTCTACTTCTTCTGGTACTACTGCGGCTGCAACATCTACTACTACTACTATTACGACTATTACTATTACAACTACAACTACTACTACTTCTACGACTAGTACAATTGCCACTACTACTACTTTTGCTATGGATACTACTACTATTATCACTACCTCTATTACCATTCCTACTCCTACTTCTACTCTGACCTACTATTACTGCTAGTACTACTAGTACTACTACAACTACTTCTACTACTACTACAACTACTACAACTACTGCCACTAATCCTATAGCAACTATTGCTTCCACTACTCCAACTATTACTACTCCTATTACTACTCCTACTCCAACTCCCACTATTTCTACTACTACTGCTGCGCTACTACTACTACTACTAATACTACTACTAGTAGTACAACAACTACACCCACTCCAACTCCTATTACTTCTACTACTGCAACCTACTCCTACTACTGCTACTACAACTCTGACTGCTTCCCCCACACCTACTACAGCAATGACAACTCTGACTACTTCTCCTACTCCTACTACTGCAATGACTACTACAACAGTAACTACTACTACCTCTACTATTACCACTACTACTACTCCTACTCCTACTACCTCTACTACTACAATTACTACTACTGCTACAACAACTACTACTAATACTACTTCTACAACTACCATTACTACTACTACTACATCTACAACTGGCACAATGGCTACTCTACAACTACTACTTCTAGTGCTACTACTGTTGCTATTGCTACTACTATTATTATTGTTGCTGCTACTACTACTGCTACAACTACTACTACTGCAACTACTACTACTACTACTACTTCCACTACTTCCACTGCTTCTACTATTAGTACTCCTACTGCTACTAATACTACTACTACTACTACCACCACCACCACCACCACCACCACCACCAACCACCACCACTACTACTCCTATTACTAGTAGTACTACAATGAAAATAACTACTATTACAACTACAACCGCTTCTTTTACTACTTCTGCTACTACTTCTACTACAACCCCTACGCATGTTGTTATTACTCCTGCTACAATAGCTACTGCTCAAACTACTACTGCTTTAACTATAATAACTACTACTACAACTCTACGACTTCTCCTAGTACTGCTACTACAACAACTACTACTACTACTATCACTAATCCTATTGCAACTACTATTACTCCTACGGGTACTACTATAACAGAAACTACACCGACTACTGCTATTACTTCTTCGAGTACTACTACCACCACAACTCCTACTACTATTATCATTGCTTCTACTACTACTACAACTACTACTTTTGCTATAGCTAATGCTGCGACTGCTACTACTACTGTGACTACTACTCCCGGCACGACAACTACCACTACTAATAATACTCCCACCACTACTACTCTTGTTGTTGTTGTTACTACTACAACTTATGGTCATACTGCTGCTGTTGCAACTACCACTACTGCTGCTGCTGCTACTACTACTACAACTACTGCTGCTACAACTACTGCAACTACTGCTACAAGTACTATTATTTCTGGTACTACTCCTACTACTACTATTACTACTGCTACCACTACTGCTACTGCTACCGCTTCTTCTCCTACTACCGCTGATACAACAATAACTACTATAGCTACTTTTGTTATAACTACCACTACTAGTACTACTACTGTAGTGGCTACGACTACAACTGCTATAGGTACTACTACAACTACTTCTGCTACTACTGCTACTACTAGTACTACTACTACTACAACAACTACTACTACTACTTGAACCACAGCTATTTCTACTACTATTACTACTATTACAACTACTACTACTATAACCACTACTACTACTTCTGCTACTACTTCTGCTACTGCTACTACTACTGCTACAACTTCTACTACTACTGCTACTAATTCTGCTACTAATAGTACTACTACAGATGTTGCTACTACTACTACTAGTACTATCGCTAATAATAACACTACTACTACTACTATTACTACAATGAGTACTACTACTCCAACTATTACCCCTACTACTACAATTGTTCCTACTACTATAGTTGCTACTGGCACTACAAATACTACTGTTGTTACCACAACAAATGCTACTACTACTACTACTACAATTGCTACTAATACTACTGCTAATACTACTACTACTTCTACTACTCCTACTACTACCCCTAGTCCTATGGCTACTGTTACTACTGTTGCTACTACTACTGCTACTACTATTAATACGAGTACTAGAACTACTACCCCTACAACTACTACTACCACTTTTACTGTTACTACTTTTTCTACTAATATGGCTTCTTCTACTACTTATACTGCTACTGCTGATCATACTACCACTATTCCTATAGCTTCTACTACTTATACTGTAACTACTTACACTTCTACTACCACTACTAGTACTACTACTACTTCTACTAATAATGTTGACACTCCTATTACTATTGCTGTGGGTACTAGTCCGTTGCCTCCTACTATGCCTACTACTATAGCATCTACTATTACTACTCCTACTACTACTACTACTACTCCTACCACAATAGCATCTACTACTACAACTCCTACTACTACTACTACTACTCCTCCTACTACTACTACCACTACTACTACCCTACAGATACTTCAATTTCTATTGCTACTACTACAGCGACTGCTACTACTACTACTACTACTACTTCAGCTACTACTTCTGCCACTAATACTGCTACTACTAGTACTAGTACCACCATTACTACTACTAATACTACTACAACTACTACTAGTGCTACTACTAGTGCTACTAGTACTACTACAACTACAGCTGCTACTACTACTGTTGCTCCTACTACACCTACTACTACAGTTGCTACTACTACTACTACTCCTACTACTACAACAACAACAACTACTACTAATACTACTTCTACGACCACTACTTCTACTACTACTACTACTAATACTACTAGCACTATTACTACGGCCTCTATTACTATTGCTACTAACGCTACTACTGTTGTTGCTGCTGCAAATACTACTACTAGTTATCCTTCTACTTCTGCTACTACTACTACTACTAATACTACTACTCCTACTACCACAACTACTACTACTTCTACTACTTCTGGTACTATGACTGCTACTTCTGTGATTACTACTACAACAACAAACACTACTACTACTGCTACTACTACGTCTGCGACAACTATGGTTGTTACTACTATTGCTACTATTAATACAACTGCTACTACTGCAATTACCGCTTGTGCTACTACTGCTACTGCCAATACTACTACTGCAACTACTGCTACTATACTATTGTTACTACTATAATTACAACAGTTGCCACTATGACTGTGGTGCTATAACTACTATTTGCACTACTGAAATGACCGCTATTGCTATTACTGCAACTACTCTGGCAACTACTACTACTTCTGCTACTACTACTATTGCTACAAATACTCCTACTACTACTACGGTTACTACAACTACTGCTACTTCTACTACTACTTCTACTACTACTACTAATCCTGCTACTATTACTATGGTTACTACTACTACTGCTACAACTCCAAGTTCTACTGCTAAAACTTCTACTAATACTACTATTACTTCTGCTTCTATTGTTGTTGCTACTACTACTACTACAACAACAACATCTCCCAATCCTAATGCTACAGCAACTACTACTGCTTCTGCTATTACAACTATTACTACTACCACTACTATTGCTACTACTATTATAGCTACTACATCTACTACTACTATAACTGCTACTAGAACTACTACTCTTACTACAACTACAACTTCTACTACTACAACTACTGCTACTTTTGCTACTACTAATACTGCTACCACAACTAGTGTTGCTATTACTACTACCACTGCTATTGCTACTACTATTACTACTACTTCTGCTACTACTACTATTACTGCTACTTCTACTATAACAACTACAACTACTGCTATTGCTATTTTTGATACTACAGCTACCACATCTACTGCTCCAGCTACTACTAATGCAACTACTGCTAATCCGGCTACCACTACTGCTACATCTATTACTACTGCAACTACTACTACTGCTTCTATTGCTACCACTATAGCTACATTTTCTACGACCACTACTACTGCAACTACCGCTACTACTACTATTGCTATTACTAGAACTATTGTGCCTACAAATACTACTATTGCTGCTACTACTACAAATACTATCACTGCTATTATTGCTGCTGCTACAACTACTACTGTGACCACAACCTCTCCTACTACAACAACTACTACCACTACCTCTTCGACTTCTACAACTATTACTGCTGCTAATACAACATCTAGTGCTACAATTGCTTCCACTACAACAACTACTACTACTCTGCTGCTACCGCTATTGCTGTAGTAGCTACTGCTACTGCTACTTCTCCTACTTCTACGACTATAGCTACTACAACTACTTCTCTTACTTCTACTACTAGTGTTACTACTACTACTACTACTACTACTACTACTGCTGCTGCTGCTAATACGACTATAATTGCTACTACAACTACTTCCCATACTATAACTACTATTGCTATTACTACTATTACTTCTACTACTACTACTACTGCTACTGCTGTAGCTACTAACACAACTACTACTTCTACTTCAACTACTACTACTTCTACTACTATTACACCTACTGCTACTGCTACTACTTCTCCTACTATTATGACTGCTGCTGCTACTACTATTACTACTGCTGCTACTATTACTACTACTACTACTACTGCTGCTGCTGTTGCTGCTACTACAACTGCTACTACTACTGCTACTGCTACTACTACTACTACAACCCCTACTAATACTACTATTACTATTACTACAACGGCTACTACAGCTACTACTACTACTATTACGGCTAGTATTGCTATTACTAATTCTACTACTGCTACTCTTGCTGCAACTGCTGCTACTACTACTAATTCTACTGCTATTACTACTATTACTACTACCAATACTACTGCCAGTACTGTTACTAATACTACAACTACTACTACACCTATTTCTACTATAGCTACCAGCACTACTACTGCTGCTACTGCTACTACTCCTCCTCCTCCTCCTCCTACTACTACTATTGTGCTACTATTGCTACTACAGCTACTGCGGCTGCTACTACTACTCCTACGACAACTTCTCCTACTCCTAATACCACTGCTACTATTATAATTGCCACAATTACTACTACTACTACTATTAGTGCAACTACCAATACTACTGCACTACTGCTACTACTATTATAGCAACTACTACACCTATTTCAACTAGTACTACCAGTACTAGTACTACCACTACTACTACTACCACTATTGCTACTGCCACTACTGCTACTGATACTACTGCGACTGTTACTACTGCTGCTGCTACCACTATAGCTACTATAGCTACTACTACTACTACATTACTACTACTGCTACTATTGCTACAACTGCTACAACTGATACTATAACTACTACTCTTAATACAACAATAACTACCACTACTACTGCTACTAAAATGGCGACTCGTACGACAACTACTATAGCCTATACTACTACTACTACTTCTACTATGACTACCACTCCCACTACTATTACCACTACTACTGCTACTACTACTACTACAATTACTACTACTACTGCTGCTACTATTACTACTACTACCTCTGTTGCTACTAGTGCTACTACTACTGATACTACGGCTACTACTACTGCTACTAATGCTGCTACTACTATTACTATTACTATTAATACTGTTGCTACTTCAAATACTACAACTACTATTACTACTATGACTACTACTACTGCTATTGCTACTACATCTACTACTACAACTTCTCCTACTACTACAACTTTTGCTACCACAACTATTGCTAACACATTGCTACTGCTACTACGATAACTACTACTATCACTACCACTGCTACATCTGCTACTACTATTACGGCTGCTACTATTACTTCTACAAGTACTAGTACTACTAATACCACAACTACTACAGCTATTTCCACTGCTGTTGTTATTACTACTTCTATTACTTCTGCTACCACAACTGCTACTGATGCTACTACTAATACTATTACTACCACTATAGCTACAACTGCCACTATTATACTGCTAATACTACTAATACCACTACTACTCCATCTACTTCCTCTAACGCTACTGCCACTTCAACTACGACTAATACAACTATTACTACTACTGCTACAACTATCACTACTACTACTACAACAACTACTTCTCTTATCATAACAACTAATACTACTTCTCCTGCTACTACTATAGATCCTACAACTACTATTCCTACAACTACTACTACAACTTCCTAGTTTGCTGCTACTGCTCTTATTGCTACTGCTACCACTATTACTACAAGAACTATTACTAATGCTCCGCAAATACTACAAATACTACTTCTACTACTATTATTATAGTTATAGCTACTACTATTACTATTACTACTACTACTATTGCTACTTTTGCTTATGCTACTCCACTTCTACTACTACAACTATAGCTATTTCCGCTACTACTGCTACTACAACTGCTACTACTTCTGCTACTGCTGCTACAACTAGTGCTACAACTATAACTTCTAGTACTACTACTACATCTACTGTTACTATGACTACTTACACCACTACTTCTACTTCTACTGCTACTTCTACTACTACTACAACTACAACTACTATTACTAATATTGCTACTACTAGTACTACTGCTACAACTACTACTACTTCTCCTACAATAACAACTACTACAAGTTCTCCTACTACTGCACTGCTGCTACTACGACTACTTCTACTACTACTAAGACTACTAGTACCACATCTACTACTGCTACTTCTGCTACTATAATTTCTACTACTACTGTTGCTACTACTGTAACTACTGCTACTACCACTACTACTATTACAGCTACTACTGCTACTGCTATTGCTACTACAACTACTTCTCATACTATTACTTTTGCTACAACTACTAGTGTTGCTGCTGCTACTACTACAATTATGGCAACTGCTACTACCACTACTCCTACTACTATTGCTACTACTACATCCATTACTACTCCTACAACTACTACTTATTCTACTATGCAAGCTACTACTACTACTGCTAGGACTGCTACTACTGCTACTACTACTCATACCATGGTTTTATGTTTCGGCCAAAACCGAGTCATTTCGGCCAATACGGCTCAGTTTTGGCCGGTCCCGAACTGATCGGTTAGGGTTTACTATTCATCTTCACCAACGAGCGAGGATGGGATCCCGTCGGGCGAGCGCGCAGGCGGGAGTGGGAGCTCGTCGGGCTCGGGCGCTGAGGAGGGAGCTCGTCGGGCTCGTGTGCGGGGGCGGGAGCTCGCCAGGCTCGGGAGCGCGGGGGAGAGCTCGCCTGGCTCACGCGCGCGGGAGCTTGCCAGGGGGGGGGACCTCGCGCCGGCTTCGTGTCCGAGCCCAAGGGCCCTGCGCACTTGCTAGTCTACCGTAGCTCCCTCGCCTATCTTGTGCCTTCACCAACCTGACCCGTACTCCTGCAAGCTGAGGCCGGTCTTAAATTGGTGCCAGCGCTGTCGCCAATTTGATTTTGATGTCCTTATCGATTTCTGTCAGATACTATTCACGTGCATAATATTATTTACGTAATTATTCATTATTTTTTAAAATTTTTAAATATATTTTAATTTTATAATTTGAAGTTAAAAAATAATGGAAATAAAGTTATATTTTAGTCAAAATATAATTAATAAAAAAAATATTTTGGTTGAAACTAAAATGAAAATGATTTTGATCGAAACACGTTGATTTTTTTGTTCACGTGCATGTGTGAATGGTTGTTCCACCGAAAGTAAAGGCAAAAAAAATTTGTGTCAGTCTGACCCTCATGTGGATCGCTGTCACGAGATTGCGTAGAGGTAGTTGTTGTCGTATGTCTAGAAATGTTCATTTGGATCGTTCAGGTACTGAATTAATAATTCAACATCCAGATGTTCTAAACTCAACTGATGATGATGATGATTAGTTGTATTACATTATATTTCATAAATTATGTATATAGCAATCATATTTTAATAATAAGTTAAATTTTCTTATGTTAATTTTTATTTTTTTATCATATTCATATTATTTCTCATATATTATTTCCAAACTCAACTGATGATGATTATGATGATTAGTTGTATTATCTTAGAATTTATAAATTATGTATGTGTAAAGTACATTTTAATGAAAAACTAAATGTGCTTATGTTAATTTTTAACTTTTAATCATATTCATATTATTTCTTATATGGTTTTTTAATACACTACTATATATTAAAAGTAGGCTATATCAGTGACTAACTATCAAAATTAACTTTAATCAACTAAAATAATATTTAATATTATTATAAAATTAAGTATAAATTCATTCCTAATTTTGCAAAATTTTCAAATTTTTTCCAATATTTTATCATATTCTAAATTTGAAGTCAAAGTATAGTCAAAATATAGTCAAACTCTGGTCAACACCCAATTAATAATTTAAAAAAATCTTTCGGCCGAAATCGAAACGGCCGAAACTAAAATCGAAACAGCCGAAACGGCCGAGACGTATCTGTATCGCTGGGTCCCGAAACCGAAACAGAAATCGCACCATAAAACCTTGACTCATACTATTACAACTGCTACTATTGCAACTATTGCTACAACTACTAGTGATAGTACTACTACTACTTCTACTTCTGCTACCACTAGTACCACTACAACTACTAGTGTTACTACTACTACTACTACTACTACTACTACTGCTACTCAAACTACAACTATTGCTACAACTGCTACTACTACAACAACTATTAGTGTTACTGCTACACTTGTTGCTACTACTTCGACTAATACTAACATTGCTACTGCCACTACTACTACTCGGATTGTTACTTCTACTACTATAGTGACTATTGTTACTACTACTATTACCACTACTACCACTACTAAAGCTACTGCTGCTACTGCTACGAATAATACTACTACTACTACGGCAACCACAGTACTACGACTATGACTACTACTACTACTACTACTACTACTACTACTACTACTACTACTACTACTTCTACTACTGCTACTATTGTTACTATTACTACGACTACTACTACTACTGCTACTACTACTACTACCACCACCACCACCACCACTACTACTGCTACCACCAACACTACTACTATTACTACAACTACTATTGATGCTGCTACTACTACTCCAACTACTAGTAATGCTACTACCACTACTATGAATACTACTGCTAGTACTGCTACTACTACTAGTGCTTGTACTGCTACTACTACTGCTGCTGCTTTTACTACTATGAATGTTACTAATACTGCTACTCCCACTACTACTGCTACTACTTCTACTACTACTGCTACTATCGCTACTTCTACTACTACTATGGCTACTACGGCTACTGCTACTACTACTACAACTTCTGCTAGTACTATGACTACTATAACTACTTCTACTGCTACTACTACAACTACATCAATAATATCAACAACAACAATAACCACAACTACTACAATTATTACTTCCCCTCCAACAACTA
>RXID01012583.1:0-17809 GCA_005019695.1 Trichopus zeylanicus subsp. travancoricus
ACAACTACTTCTCCAACTACTACCACTACAACTACTACTGCTACTACTTTTACTAATACAGCTACTACTACTATTACTACTTCTCCTAGCACTTCCACTGGTACAACTACTACTGCATCTACTACTGCTACTACAACAACTACTACTGTTACTACTACTGCTACTATTACGGCCGCTATGACTATAACAACTACTTCTACTACTACTACTACTCCTAAAACTAATAGTACTACTGCTACAACTACTACAGCTGCATCTACTACTACCAATACTGCTATTGCTACTACATCAGCTCTTACTATTTCTACTGCTAGTACTGCTGCTAGTTCTACTACTGCTTCTTCTGCTATTACTTCTGATACTACTACTACTGCTACTACAACTACGACTAACATTATTACCACTAATACTACCGCTACTACTACTTCTACTACTACTACTACTGCTGCTGCTGCTGCTTCTACTACTTCTGCTACTACCACTGCTGCTACTTTTACTACTACTACTACTGCTACTACTGTCACTACTACTACTATTACTACAACAATATTGTTTCTACTACTACTTGTACTGCTGCTGCTACTTTAGCTGCTACAACTACTGCTACTGTTTCTACTACTACCACTACTATTACTACTACTGCTGCTGCTAATAATACTACTACTACTCCTCCTACTACTACTACTCTACTACTACAACTACTGCTATAACTACAATTCCTACCCCTACCACCGCTACTACTCCTACTACAGCTCCTACTACTCCAACTACTACTACTACTCCTTCTACTACTACGACTCCTACTACTACTACTACTATTGCTACAACAACTACTACTGCAAATACTACTATTACTACTACAACTTCTACTACTACTACTACAACTTCTACTACTACTTCTACAACTAAAACTATACTACTAGTTCTACTACAACTACGACAATAACAACAACGACAACTACTGCTACTCAAACTACAATTACTGTTACTAATGCTCCAATTACTACTACTACTACTGCTGTTGCTGCTACTACTACTACGCCAACTCCTACTACAACAACAACCACAACAACAACAACGACAACAACTACTACTACTAGAACAACAACTACTACTATTAGTACTGCTCCTGCTAATACTACTACTACTACTACTACTGTTACTACCACTACTCATACTACTCCTCTTCCTGCTACTACTACTCCTACTACTCCTACTACTCCAACAGTTAGTACCTCTACTACTCTTACAACTCCTACTACAGCTACTACTATGACTTAAGAAACTACTACTATTACTAACGCTGCTACTACTACTACTACTGCTAGAACTACTACCACTACAGATTCTTCTAATACTACTATTACTACTCCTACTCCTACTACTACTGCTACTGCTACTAATACTTCTGCTTCTACTACTACTACTTCTACTTCTACAACAACAACAAATACTACTACTATTATTGTTGTTGTTGCTACTACAACTACTACTCCTTTAACTTCTCCTACTACTATAACTATAGCTACTACTACAAATGCTACTACTGCTACTATGACTACTACTACTGTTGCTGCTTGTACTACAACTGCTGCTACTACTGCTGCTATTACTACTACTGCTACTACTTCTACAACTGCTATAAGTATTACTATTACCAGCACAACCGCTACTATTACTACCGCTTCTACTACTACTTCTACTACTTCGCCTACTACTACTACTGCAACTGTTACAGCTACTACTACTACTGTTACTACTACTGCTACTGCTACTACGACAAATACTACTACTACTATTATTGCTACTACTGCTACTATTGCCACTAATAATGCTACTACTATTGTTACTTCAGCTACTATTACTGTTATAACTACTACCGCTATTACTACTACTAATATTGCTAGAACCACAACTACTACTAATACTACAGCTACTCCTACTGCAACTACTACTATTGCTGCTAATCCTACTAGTACAATTGCTACTTTTGCAACTCCTACTACTAATTCCACTACTACTATTACCGATACTACTATAACTACTACTACTATGACTACTGCTACTTCTACTACTTCTCCTATTGCTACCACTACAACTACTACTACTAGTATTTTTACTAATACAGCTACTACTACTACTACTACTTCTCCGAGCACTACTACGTGTCCAACTACTATTGCATCTACTACCGCTACTACAACAGCAACAACAACAACAACAACAACTACTACTACTACTACTGTTACTACTGTTACTACTACTACTACTATTACTATTGCTACCACTACAACTATTACCCCTACTACTACTACTACTACTCCCAAAACTATTAGTACTACTACTACTTCCACATCAGCTTTTACAGCTACTAACACTGCTATTGCTGCTACTACATTTGTTACTGTTTCTACTGCTACTAAACCTACTACTACCATTACTGCTACTACTTCTATTACTCCAATTACAACTAGCATTGCTACTACTACTTGGACTACTACTACTAATAGTACCACTACTACAAATAATAATAATACTACTACTAATAGTACCACTACTACAAAAAATAATAATACTACTACCAATAGTACCACTACTACTAATAATACTACTACTACTACTTCTACTAATACTACTAATAGTACCACTACTACTTCTGCTACAGCTACTACTACTGCTACTACTACCGTAACTACTACTACTGCTACAACAACCACTACAACTACCACTGCTGCTACTACTACTACCACTATTACTAGTACTATTGCTACTACCACTTCTACTACAACTAGTTCTCCCACTACTACTACTGCTGCTACTACTACTATTACTACTAATAGTTTTGCTTCTATTACTACTGGTACTATTGCTACTACTTATGCTACTACTACTACTGCTTTTACTACTGCTACTACTAATACTACGTTACATACTACTAATACTAGTACGACTACTACTACTAATACTGCTAATATTACTACTACTGCTACTATTACTACTATAACTCCTATTGCTACAACTACAATTCTTACCCCCACCACCGCTACTGCTCCAACGACTACTCCTACTACAACTCCTACTACTAAGTCTACTACAACAACAACAACTACTACTACTACTACTACTCCTCTTGCTGTTACTCCTTCTACTACAACAACAAATACTACTACTACTATTGTTACAACTACTTCTACTACTCTTACTACTACTACTCAAACTACTAGTACTAGTACTAGTAGCACTACTAGTACTATGACAACTATTAATACTACTACCACTATAATGGTTACTAACTCTCCGATTACTACTACTACTACTAATATTACAGCTACTACTACTATTACCACAACTACTACAACAACTACTACTATTGCTGCTACTATTACTACAACAACAACAATTACTACTACTATTACTACTGCTCCTGCTAATAGTACTACTGCGACTACTAATACTACTACTATTACTCCTACTACTGCTACTACTCCTACTACTGCTACTACTCCTACTACTCCTACTACTCCTAAGAGATGATATGGTTCTATCTCCTACAATACAACTACTACTACTCCATCTATACTTCTCCTACTACTACTACTCCACTACTACTAATACTACAACTACTGCTATTGTTACTACTACTACTACTACTACTAGCACAACTACCGCAAATGCAACTTCTTCTACTACTACTACTACTACTACTCCTACTACTACAATTGCTGCTGCTGCTGCTAGTGCTAGTTTTGCTGCTGCTGCTACTACCGCTACTACTACTACTACAACAACAACAACAACTACCACTACTATAACTTCTACTACTATTGTTGTTGTTGCTACTACTACTGCTTTTACTACTACTACTACCGCTGCTACTGCTAGTTATACTACCACTACTGCTACTACCGCTACTATTACTACCACTGCTACTACCGCTACTACTGCTACATCTACTTCTGTTACCACCACAACTACCACTCCTACTACTACTGCTTCTACTACTACTTCTACAACTTCGCCTGCTTCTCATACGATTGCTACTACTACTACTCCAATTTCGACTACTACTACTACTTCTACTACTACAAATAGCACTACTAATGTTCCTACCACTACTACCACTACTGCCATTAATACTACTACTACTATTACTACTACTACTGTTACTACAGCTACTGCTACTACAACAATAACTACTACTACTACTACTACAACTACTGCTACAACTACTACCACTACTACTACTACTGCTACTATTACTACTGCTACTTCTATTTCTCCTCCAACTACTACAACTACAAGTACTACTACTAGTGCTACTACTAAAATTGCTAGAACCACCACTACCACTAATAAAACTATTGCTACTACGACTATTGCAACTGCTACTACGCTATTTCTCCTACTACTACTACTGCCGCTACTATTATGATGACTACTGCTTCCTCTACTGCTACTACTAGTACACGCACTACTATAACTACTACTACTACTATTTCTAGTACTACGAGTACAGCTACTATTACTACGACTAATACCACTACTATTGTTACATCTACTACCATTGCTACTATCGCTACTATTGCTACTACTGCGACTACTGTGACTACGGCTACTACTACTACTACCATTGCTACTATCGCTACTATCGCTACAATTCCTACAACTGTTGCTACTACTACTGCTATGGCTATTGCTCTTACGACTACTATTACTACTACTTCTGCTGCTACTACTATTACTACTACTGTTGGACTGCTACTACTGCTACTACCAACATGACTACTACATGAATGACTACTACTACAACTACAGCTATTTCTACTACTACTACTACTACTACCGCAACTACTGCTATTACCACTACTACTAAACCTACTACTACATCGACTACTACTACTACTGCTACTACTACAATGACTACTATGACAACTACAACTACTACTACTACTATAACCACTAGTACTGCTTCTACTACTACTACTGCTACGACTGCTACTGGTATGTTCGCGACTACTACAGTTGCTACTATTATGGCTACTACTGTTACTACTTCCACAACTATTGCTACGATTGCTACTATTTCCACGGGTTCTACTACTATTGCGGCTACTACTACCGCAATAATTGCTACTGCTGCTACTGCCACTACTATTACTTATAGAACCACTACTACTGCTACTACTGCAACTGCTATTACTACTATTACTACTACTGCTACTACTACTGCTGCTTATATAGCTACTGCTATTACTAATTCTACTATTTCTACAATTGCTAATACTAGTGTTACTACTACAAATACTACAACAACTACTACTACTCCTGCAACAACAACAACAACTACTACTACTACTCCATCTCCTCCTGTTATTATTTTTGTTACTGTAACCACAATTACTACTACTGCTACTACTACAGTGACTATTACTACTACTACTGACTACTACAACTACAACAACTACTACTAGTACTACTACTGCAACTGCTCTTGCTAATACTCTTACTACTGCTACTGCTACTACAGCTTCAACTGTAACTGCTACTACAGTTGCTACTGCTACTACTTGTACTACTGCAACTACTCTTACTAATACTACTGCTACTACTACTTCTTCTACTACTACAACTTGTACCACTACTGCTTCTACTACTGCTACTACTACTACTACAACTTCTACAGCTACTACGACTGCTACTACTGCTGCTACTACAGTTACTATCTCTACTACTGCTACCAACGCTACTTGTACAACATCTCCTACTACTCCTAATACTGTTACTACAACTACTACTACTACTACAACTACTAACACTTCTTCTACTGAAAATGCTACTACAACTAAAATAACTACTACAATACTATGATTACTAATACTACTACTATTGATATAAATAGAAATACTACTACTACAACAATTACTAGGACTAATACTACTTCTGCTACTACTCCTACTACTGCTGCTGCTACTGCTATAACTTCTACAATAACTACTACTACTATTAATGCTACAATGAGTACCGCTACTGCTATTACTACTTCTACTACTGCTATTTCTGCTACTACTACTGCTATTGTCTCCACCACTACAGTTACAAGTACTGCTACTGCTCTTGCTGTTGCTGCTACTAATACAGCTACTACTACTACTACTACCAAGATTGCTACTGCTACAACTATTACTACGACCGCAGCTGCTGCAATTGCTGCTACTGCTACTAATACTATTGCTTCTTCTACTTCACCTACTACTACAGCTGCTGCAACTCCTACTACTTCTACTACTACTGCGACTACTACTCCTCCTCCTACTCCGCTTCCTACTACTACTCCTACTACCATTGCTACTACTACTACTACTACTACTACTACTACTACTACTACCACTACTGCTATTACTACAGCTACTACTATTTCTACTACCACTACTACTACTATTGCACCTACTACTACAACTAATACTACTTTTGCTACTTAAAATGCTTCCGTTGCTACTGCTATTGCTACTACAACTGCAGCTAATGATGCTGCCACTAGTACTACGGTGACTACTGCTAGTACTGCTACTATTGCTACAGCTATTACTACTGCTACTACTACTCTTATACTCCTACTACTACTGCTACTGCTACTACTGCAACTACTGCTACTCCTACTTCAACTGCTACCTCCACTACTACTACTACTACTGCTGTTGCTGCTATTGCAGCTACTACTACTACTACTACTGCTGGTGCTGCTGCTACTACTACTACTATTACTACCACTTGTACAACTACTGCTACTACTACTACAACTTCTCCTCCTACTACTAGTAGTACTGCACTACTACTTTGCCAACTACTACTACTGCTACAACTACAACTATTGCTAGTACTACTACTTCTGCTATTACTAAAACAACTACTATTGCATATACTGCCACCACTACTACTACTAATTCCACTACTACTTTTTACTACAACTACTACTACATTTACTACTGCGAATACTGCAATTGCTACTACTACTTCTACTGCTACTTCTACTACAAATAATACTACTACTGCTGCTACTATTGCTGCTGCTGCTGCTGCTACATTTACTACTGCTACCACTACTACTACCACTACTACCACCACCACACCACTACTACTACTACCACGGCTGCTTCTGTTGTTGCTAATATGGCTACTACTGCAACTCTTACAACTACTAGTACTACAACCACTACCACCTCTATTACGACTAGTACTACAATTACAACTACTATACTACAACTGCTACTATTGCTACTACCATTACTACAACTACTGCGATTGCTGAAACTACTACTACTGCTGCTTCTAATAGTTCTCCTCCTTCTGCTAGTTCTACAACTACTACTTATACTATAGCTACTTCGTATAATACTACTATTATTACAACCATGACTACTACTACTAATACTTCTACCACTGCAAATGCTTCTGCTGCTATTGCTGCTACTTCTGCTACTACTATTATTGCTACTACTACAACTACTTCTACTATTACAACTACTAGTTCTGCCACTACTGCTACTGCTACAACTACTGCTTCTACTACTACTACTGCAACTACTACCGCTACTACTACTACTCCTACTACTTCCACTACTTCTACCATACAGCAACTATTGCTACTACTGCTACTACTGCTTTTCCTTCTACTAGACTGCTTCCGCTACTACTGCTACTAGTGCTACTACTACTACTACTACAACTACTATAACAAATAAAACAACAACAACAACTACTACTACTACAAGTTCAACAAGTATTGTTGTTACTCCTACAACTTATGCTATAACTACTACTACAACTGTCGCACCAACTACTACTACTGCTACAACAACTGCTACTGCAACTCATGCTACTGCTACTGCTACTATTGCAATCTCTACTACTGCTACTGCCACTGCTACTACTACTACCACATCTACTACTACTAAAAATAATGCAACTATTATTGCTACTACTACAACTACTACACCTACTCCTACTACTACTACTATTGGTACTTCAGCTGCTACTACTGCTATAATGGCTATTGCCGCTACTAGTACGAATACTTCTACTACTCCTACAACTATCACTATTGCTATTTTTGCTACTGATGCAACTGCAGCAGCCACTACTACTACAACCACTACTACAGTTTCTTCAACTATAGCGCCCACTACTACTACTGCTGCTACTAATGCTACTTCTACAATAACAACTACTACTGCTACTACTACTACTGCTGTTGTTGCAACTGCTATTGCTGCTACTACTACTACTACTACTACTGGTACTGCTACTACTAACTCCTACTTCTACTACTACTACTACCATTACTATTGCTACTCCAACTGCTACTACTTTTGCTGCTACAACTACTGCTACGACAATGACTATAGCTAAACTACATCTTTTACTTCTACTACTATTATTACTACTGCCACTACTATTATAACTATTGCTCCTACTACTAATATTACTACTTCGACTACGAATACTACAACTATTACTATCACTAACACTGCTACTACTAGTACAACAACTACAACTCCTGCTACTGCTGCCACTACTACTACTACTTTTTCAACTACTACTGCAACTGCTACTCTACTACTACTACGATAAATATCGCCCCAACTACTACTAGTACTACTAATGTTCCTACTACTACTATTGCTACCAGTAGTACTGCATCTTTTGCTACAGCTACAACTATTCCAACTACTAGTTCTACTACAACCTCTACTGCTAGTACAGATACTCCACTACTACTATTACTGCTATTATTACTATGACTACTACGGCTGCTGCTACTCCAATTACTACCACCACTACTACAACTACTAGTACTACTACTACTACTACTATAGCAATTATTGTTACGATTGCTAGTAATACAACTATTGCTTCTATTACTACCAGTTTTGCTATTGCTACTACTCTTCATCTCCTCCTCCTCCTCCTCCTCCTCCTACTACTACTACTATAGCAACAACAACAACAACAACTACTACTACTAGTACTACAACAACTACTACTGCTACTTCTACTACTACTACTACTACCACCACTCCTACTACTCTACTTCTCATCATACTGCTGCTACTAGTACTACTACTGCTTTTGCTACTATGGCTGCTAGTGCTACCATTACTACAACAACAATAACTACTACTACAACTACTACTCCTACTACTGTCGCAGCAGCTGCTGCTCTTGCTACTACTACTAATACTACCACTACTACTGCTATAACTATTGCTTCAACAATTGCTTTTACCTCTACTCTTGCTACTCCAACTAATACTACTGTTGTTACTACTGCTACTGCTACTATTAGTATAAGTACTACAAATACTACTACTACTACTACTTTTAGGACTACCACAGCTACTACTATTACTACTACTAATACCAATACTACCACTGCTACCACTACTACTACTGCTACTACTATACCTACTACTACAACGGCTATTACAACTACTCCTACAGCACTACAACTATTACAACTACTGTTACTACTAACTACAATTATTACTACTATTACTACTACTACTATGGCCTCTACTAGAACTGCTACTACTATTGCTACTCCTACTACCTTTACTACTACTTTTGTTGCTTCAACTACTTCTGCTACTACTACTACCACCGCTAATACTATTACTGCTACTGCTACTACTACTACTGCTACAGCTGCTGTAACTACTGCTGTCGCTACTACTGCTCTACGTTACTACTACTACTAGTACTAGCTTTACTCCTACGACAACTGCTGTTGCTGCTGCTCCTCCTACTACTACCACTACTACTGGTACTACTGGAACTACTGCTACTACTACAACAATTGCGACTTCCATTGCTTCAACTTCTAATACTACTACTCCTTTAGGTACTTCTACAACTTCTACTTCTACAATTGCATTTGCTACTTTTGCTGCAACTACTACCACCACCACCACCACTACTACTACCAGTACTACTATTACTACCACAACAGCAACTGCTGTGACTACTACTAATACTACTGCTACTGTGGCTACTACTATTACTACTGCTACTACCACTATTACTGCAACTACTACTACTACTACAACTACTACAATAGCTACTACTACTACTACTACTACTACTACTACTACTACTACTACTACTACTACTACTACTATTTCTACAACTATAGCTACTATTGCTATTGCTACTCCTACAACTTCTACTGCTACTAGTGAAACTAGTGTTACTATTGCAACTACAACAACAACAATTAGTACTTCTACTACAACTGCTACTATTGCTACTACTGCTACTGCTTCTACTACTACTGATACTGCTACTACTGCTACTGGTGCTACTATTACTACTACTACTATTACTATATTTTCCATAACAACTACACTAAATAATACTACTACTACTCCTACTGATACTACTACGACTAGTGCCGCGACTACTACTACAGGTACTATTGCTGCTACTACTACTACAGCTACAGTTGCTACTACTGCCGCTACGGCTACTGCTGCTACTAGTGCTTCAATTACTGCTGTGGATACTACTACTACTACTACATTTTCCATAACTACTATTATAAATACTGCTACTACTACTCCTACTGGTACTACTACGACTCCAACTACTTTTGCTACAACTGCTTCTACAACAAATACTACTTTTGCAATTAATAATGCTCCTACTACTGCTACTACTACAACTATTACAACTACTTCTACTACTAATACTACTACCTGCTACTTCATCTACTACTGCTACTACAATGGCTACTGCAACTACTAGTACTAATATTGCTACTACTGCTAGCACTACCGCTACCACTACTGCTACTACTTCTACTACTTCTACAACTACTACTACTACAATGGCTACCACCACTGCTACTATTACTTCTTCTGCTACTAGTGCAACTATTACTACTGCTGCTGCTACTACTACTACTACTACTACTACTACTACAGCTGCCATAGCTACTCCCACAAATACTATTACTACAACAATTACTACTACTAATACTCTGACTAGTACTACTACTACTACTACTTCTACAACTACTACTACGACTACTGCTGCTACTACTACAGGGGCTACTACGGCTACTGCAACTCATGCTTACTGCTACTGATGCTACCTCTACTATTGTTATGGTCACTACTACTATCACACCTACTACTACTACAGCTATTAATACTGCTACTACTACTACTACATTATAATTGTTACAGCTAGTTCAACTACTAATGCTACTGGTACTGCTAATTCATCTATTACTACTGCTACAATGGCAACTTCTACTACTAGTACTAATACTGCTACTACTGCTACAACTACCACTACTGCTTCTTTTGCTAGTGATGCAAGTACTGTTGCTACTACAACTACAAACGCTACTACTACTTCTTCTACTATAGCTCCAACTACTACCACTATTGCTACTGCTGCTGCTGCTTCTACTATTGCTTCAACTGCTACTACTACCACTACTACCACTTCTCCTACTACTACTACTACTTCTGCTACTATAGCTACTACTATGGTAATGACTACGGCAAATATTACTGCTTCTACTGCTACTACTATAACTATTTCTACTTCTGGTACTACTTCTACTACTACTTCTATAACCACTACAACTACTTCTACTTAAACTACTACTTCTGCTTCTACTACTACTCTGACTGCTAGTGCTGCCACTACTACTGCTACTAGTATGACACCTACTACTACTACTACACTTACAACTGCGATTATTACTACTAATACTATTACTACTTCTACTACTGCAATTACTTCTACTTCTCCTACTGTTACTAGTAATATTGCCGCTGTTGCAACTCCTTCTGCTTTTACTACTAATACTACTGCAACTACTAATATTACTACTACTACCAATAGCAACTATTAGTACTGCTACTGCTACTACTACAACTAATGCAACAGCTGCTACTGTTATTGCTACTACCATTACTACTACTGCTGCTGTTATACTGCTACTGCTACTATTACTACTACTACTCCTACTACTACTACTACTACTACCACTACTACTACTCCTACAACTACTACTGCTACTACTACTACTTCTTTGACTCCATCTACTATAACGACTTCTTCTACTGCACCTACTACAACTACAACTAATGTTACTACTGCTACTACTATTGCAACTGCTACTACTGCAACTATTGCTAGTACTATTACTACTACTACATCCACTAGGACTACTACTACTACTACAACTGCAACGACTACAACAACAACAACAACAACTACTACTACTACTTTTGCAACCACTGCTACTATTGCTATTGCTACTATCACTTTCCCTATTTCAACTACTTCTGCTACAACTATGTCTGCTATTGTTGCCGATACTACTACTACTGCTACTGTTACTACTACTACTATTGCTACTACAGCTACTACTACGACTATTACTACTATTATACTACTACTACTAATGATGTTGCCGCTACTACTACTGCTGCTACTACTACCACACTACAACTACTGTTGCAGTTGCTGCTACAACTGCTACCACAATAATAATTGTCGCTACTGCTGCTACTACTATCGCTACTAGTTCAACTACTACCTTCGCTTCTACAACTATAGAACCTACTACTCCTACTACCACTAATACTACTAATAGTTCTATTGCTACTACTAGAACTACTACTACCGCTACTAATACTTCAGCTACTACTATTGCGACTAATACTACTATGGCTACTACTATTGGTGCTACTAACACAAATACTTTTGCTATAGCTACTGCAATAACTACTACAAATAGCACTACTATTACTACTGCTGCTACTCCTACTACAACAACAACTACTACTGCTGCTACTACTTCTATGACTGCTGCTGCAACTACTACTAATACTACCACTACTACTAATACCACTATTGCTTCTGCAATTGCTTTTACCTCTACTCTTGCTACTGCAACTAATACTACTGCTGTTACTACTTCTACTGCTACTATTAGTATAACTACTACACCTACCACTAGTACTACTACTACCACAAATAAAACTACTATTCTTGCTACTGATACTTCCACTACTGCCACTACTACAACTACTAATACAATAACTACTACTACTACTCCTCCTAAAACTCCAACTACTACTATTGCTACTTCTCCTACCCCGACTCCAACTACTACTACTACTATTACTCTAACTCTGACTCATACTTCTAATACTACTAATACTCCTACTCCTACTCCTAATACTGCTGCTGCTGCTACTACTACTACTACTGCTACTACTACAACTACTAGTACAACTACTTCTACTACTACTACTACTACTACTACTACCACTACTACTTCTACTACTATTACTACTACTAGTACTACCATTACTACACTGCTATTACCTCCACTACTACTACTACTACCACCACCACCACCACTACTAAAACTCCTTCTACTTCTTCTACTTCTACTACTAATACTTTTTCTACTACTACTATTACTACTCCTAATACTACTACTACTACCACTACACTTAAAACTCCTATTACAAATATAGCTATTGCTACTCTGATTGCTCCAAAATCTACTACAGCAACTACTATGGCTACTACTCCTACTTGTACTACTGCGACTACTACTACTACACCTACTACTACAACTCCCAGTCCAACTCCTACTTCTACAACTACTCATACTACAACTGCTGCAATTGCTACTAGTACTACTAATACTACTACCACTGCTACTGTAACAACTACTCTAGCTAATGCTACTACTACTACTATTACTACTGCTACTGCGGCTGTTTCTACTATTACTACTACTACTCCAATTTCTACAACTATTGCCGCCACAACTGCTGCTACTACTGCTATTACTACTTGTACTACTACAACAATAACTACTACTCCTACTACCACTACTACTACTACTACTGCAGCTGCTACTACTACTACTCCTCCTCCTCCTCCTCCTCCTCCTACTACTACTACTAATACTACAACTACTATCACTATTACTACTACTATTACTCCTACTTCTTCTTCTTCTACTGCTACTACAACTACTACCACTACTACAACTACTTCTATTGCTCCTACTCCTACTATTACTACTATAACTATACCTACTAGTACTACTACTAGCATACTTTTTACTACTACTGCTCCTACTACGGGTTCTACTACTACTAACACTAGCACTAGTACTACTACTACTACTACTACTACTACTACTACTACTACTACTACTACTATTACTACTACTACTCCTACTCCTGCCACTATTCCTACTCCTACACTGACTGCCGCTACGCCTCCTACTACTACTATTACAGCTACTATTACTAATACTACTGCTAAACCTAACTCTCCTACTACAACTACAACTAATACAACTATTACTACTACAAACTACTTCTACTACTACTACTACTTCTAGCATTCCTACAACTACTATTACTACAACTAACGCTACTATTCGTGCTACAACTACTGCTACTACTACTACTACTACTGCTGCTATAATACTACTACTACTACTACTACTACTACTTCTACTACTACACCTTCTACTACCACTACTGCTACTACTACTCCTACCACCACCTCGACGACTGGTACTACTACTGCTACTATTACAATGAATCCTACTATTACTACTACAACCACCACAACTACTACTAGAATCACTACTAATACTACTTATACTACTACTACAACAACAACTACTACTACTATAACTAATACTACCACCACTACGAGAACTACTACTACAACTACCATCGCAACTGCTACTACTACTACTACTGTAACTATTACTACTACTACTACTACACCCACTCCACCTCCTACTCCTACTGCTACTCCTACTCCTCCTCCTCCTCCTCCTCCTCCTCCTACTACTACTACTACTACTACTACTGCTACTACTACTACTACTACTACTACTATTACTACTACTACTACTATACCTACCACTACTACTACTGCTACTACTACTACTGTTACTACTGCTACTACTTATACTACTATTACGACTGCTTACTACTACTATTACTACTTATGCTACTTCTATTACTACTGGTACTACTACTGCTACTAGTACTACTGTAAATACTACTAAAACTAGTACAATAACTACTACTAATACTGTTAATACTACTACTGCTGCTACTATTACTACTACAACTCCTAATGCTACAACTACAATTCCTTCCCATACCACCACTATTGCTCCTACAACTACTCCTACTACAACTCCTACTACTAATTCTACTACTACTACTACTACTATTCCTATTACTCCTGCTACTACAACAACTAATACTACTACTACTATTGTTACAACTACTTCTACTACTCTTACTACTACTACTACTAAAATTACTCGTACTAGTACTGTAGCACTACTAGTACTACGACAACTACTAATAGTACTACAACTACAATGGTTACTAACTCTCTGATTACTGCTACTACTACTAATATTACTACTACTACTACTATTACCACAACTACTACAACTACTACTACTACTACTTCTATTGCTATTACAACAACAATAACAACAACTATTACTACTATTACTACTGCTCTTGCTAATAGTACTACTGTGACTACAAATACTACTACTATTACTCCTACTACTGTTACTACTCCTACTACTCGTACTACTCCAACTACTACTGCTACTCCTACAACAACTACAACTACTCCATCTATTACTTCTCCTACTACTACTGCTCCTACTACTGCTACTACTGCTACTGTTACTACTACTACTACTACTACTAGCACAACTACCGCAAATGCAACTTCTACTACTACTGCTACTACTACTCCTACTACTACTTCTACTACTGCTACTACTACTACTAGTTCTGCTACTGCTGCTACTACCGCTACTACTACTAAAAGAACAATAACAACTACCACTACAACAACTTATACTACTATTGCTATTGTTGCTACTACTACTACTTTTAATACTACTACTACTACTACGACTACTTCTCCTACAGCTTGTACAACAACTTCTACTACTGCTGCTGCTGCTGCTGCTGCTAGTTGTACTACCACTACTTCTACTACAGTTACTATTACTGCCACCACTACTATGCCTACTACTGCTACATCTACTTCTATTACCACCATAACTACCACTCCTGCTACTACTGCTTCTACTACTACTTCTACTACTTCGCCTGCTTCTACTACTACTGCTACTACTACTTCTCCAATTTTGACTACTACTGCTACTTCTACTACTACAAATAGCACTACTAATGTTCCTACTACTACTGCCACTATTGCCACTAATACTACTACTACTATTACTGCTACTACTACTACAACAATAACTACTACTACTACTACTACTACAACAACTGCTACAACTACTACCACTACTACTACTGCTGCTACTATTACTACTGCTACTTCTATTTCTCCTGCAACTACTACAACTACAAGTACTACTACTGCTACTACTACAATTGCTAGAATCACCACTACCACTAATACAACTATTGCTACTACAACTATTGCAACTGCTACTACGCTATTTCTCCTACTACTACCACTGCCGCTACTATTATGATTACTACTGCTTCCACTACTGCTACTACTAGTACAAGCACTACTATAACTACTACTACTACTACTTCTAGTACTATGAATACAACTACTATTACTACAAATAATACCACTACTATTGTTACTTCTACTACCATTGCTACTATCACTACTATTGCTACTACTGCGACTACTGTGACTACAGCTACTACTAGTACTACCTTTGCTACTATCGCTACAATTCCTACTACCACTGCTACTACTGCTATGGCTACTCCTCGTACGACTGCTATTACTACTACTTCTGCTGCTACAACTATTACTACCACTGTTGGACTACTACTATTGCTACTACCAACATGACTACTACATGAACGACTACTACTACAACTACAACTACTGCTACTGCTACTACTACTACCGCAACTACTGCTATTACCACTGCTACTAAACCTACTACTACATCGACTACTACTACTACTGCAACTATTGCAACTACTGCTACTACTACTATAACTACTACTACAACTACAACTACTACAACCACTACTTTAACTACTATAAGAGCAACAACAAAAGCTGCCACTATGCTACTATTATTACTACTACTACTACTACTATTACTTCTCTTACTACTACTGCTGCTGCAACTGCTACTATGGCCGCTACTACTGCTACTACAACATCTTTTACTACTACAACAATAATTGCTCCTATTGCAACCACCACTACTGCTACTATTACTACTGCTACTTCTATTTCTCCTGCAACTACTACAACTACAAGTACTACTACTGCTACTACTACAATTGCTAGAATCACCACTACCACTAATACAACTATTGCTACTACAACTATTGCAACTGCTACTACGCTATTTCTCCTACTACTACTACTATCGCTACTATTATGATGACTACTGCTTCCACTACTGCTACTACTGGTACAAGCACTACTATAACTACTACTACTACTTCTAGTAATATGAATACAGCTACTATTACTACAAATAATACCACTACTATTGTTACTTCTACTACCATTGCTACTATCACTACTATTGCTACTACTGCGACTACTGTGACTACAGCTACTACTAGTACTACCATTGCTACTATCGCTACAATTCCTACTACCACTGCTACTACTGCTATGGCTACTCCTCGTACGACTGCTATTACTACTACTTCTGCTGCTACTACTATTACTACCACTGTTGGACTACTAC
>RXID01012595.1:1029-49850 GCA_005019695.1 Trichopus zeylanicus subsp. travancoricus
GTCCCAAAACTCCTTTTGTCTCCGGCCAACCATTAGAGAGAAATTCTAAAATACTAAATATCATTATTACCATCAAGATCGTATCTAATATTTCTATAATTGTTATCAAACTTCATTTTTTAATGGTGTAAAAATTCATCCCAAAATTTACCAAAAATATCATCATTTTTTCTCTCTTTTTCCACCAACAAAAAAAAAGCTTCTTTAATGGGCATAAAAATAGTGAGAATTTTATTATTTCTGTGTACTTTTACACATGTGAAAATAAAGGTCAAATGTACTTAATTAAAAATAACAAAAAGGTTAATTGACAAATTCAATAAAAGAAGGAGTTGATTATGAAATTCAAAAAGTTTCAGGATTTTTAAGTAAATTTATCCAAACAATCATGAGGCGCTTGTGGGGGACGGGCTACGTGGAGAGTGACGTGCTACTCGTGGCACTTCTCAAATCAAATCTTTTATTTGAAAGCATGCGCCATAAATGGATGATAAGTTTCAGCTCCCGTATACACGTAAACTCAAATACAGCGAGTCAAAAAATTAGGAATATATACTACTTTAGATATCAAATTATTTAAAATTTTAAATTTATAAAATATGAATTTTTTTTATTATATATAGTAAATTTTATTTATTTAATATTTAATATAAAATTTATTTATTACACTTGACATTAAAAAAAAACAAACTGATCAAAAATTAAGCCCGATTGATAATTTTATTCTTCATTTTTAAATGAAGCACATACATCATTTTTAGACACTAAACAATACAGATGATGCAAATAAAAAGAAAAAAAAAAATCCATCAAAAATTGGTGATTCTAAATACTAGCTTCAATGACATACTGCAGGGTCTTAATAGGAGTAATCTTGATCATTTTGACGCCAGCGCTCGCCAGCAGCTTCCTCCATTCCTTCTCGCTTCTCTCTTTCCCTCCTAATAACGTCATCATCACCATGTCTAACGCAAACCTTGCATGGTCTAGCTCTTTTTCTGCTTCCTCTTCGTTGATCACTGTGTCCACAATAATTATCTTGCCTCCGTTCTCTGGAAGTGCATCTTTGCATTTTTTCAGAATATGCAGACACTTCTCATCGCTCCAGTCTTGCAGTACCCGCTTTGTTCATGACAGCAAACTTTGGTTAAATTTGGTAATGCAAATTCTGAAGTTTAAGAGTAGATTTGGATTGTGATGATTGTAATTTTTAATTAATTAAACTCATTAGTGAGTGAGTATTCCAGAATTAACGCGATAATCATATGATCATTTCTAACCTACTCACAGTACGTATTAATGAGCCCTAAAAAGGAAGTAGAGTTGTAGTTTGTCTTACCATGAGCATAACAGCATCAGCTTTTGGCACAGAGACGAACATGTCGCCTCCAACGTAGCCAACGCCATCTTTCTTCTCCGGCAGCCCATCCACCACATGCGGCAAATCAAGGACGGTACACTTAACATGAGGAAACGCCATCGAAATCGCCCGCGCTGCAGTCCCGGTGCCGCCCCCCACATCCACCAAAGACCTCACGCCTATGAACACATCTCTGCAAGCCTCCACAACTGCCGGCATCACCAGCCTCGCAACACTCGCCATTCCACGATTAAACTGCTCGCTACTGTCCAGCTGCCGCGACGCCCACGCCCACGACGTTTCCCCCGTCAACCTCTCGTAGGCCGATGTCTCCTCTCCGTCGAGTGACGTCATCAACGCGTGCCATGCCCCCGCCCAGTGCTTGTTCAGTTGCAGTATAGCATATGGCGCAAGGCTCTTCTCATCGTCCTTTAGAAGGAAACGAGCGGCCGAGCCGAGGCCGTAGGATCCGTCAGCGTCGACGTTGAGAAGGCGCATGTGCACCAAGTAGCGGAGGAGGCGGCGGAGGGCGTCGAGGTTGGTGCATGGTTTGGAGAGGGAGGAACCGAGCTGAGAGAGGGTGATTGGGCGGCCGTGGCGGTGGATGATGTCGGGGATGTCGAGGAGGATGGCGGCCTTGAGGACCATGGCGTTGACGTGCCCGAAAATGTGGTTCCATACCAGAGCTTGGTCTTCCAGCTCCGGCTCTTGTTTGGCGTCCGTGTTAAGCTGGGTAGAGTTTCAGCTCAACTCCAAAAATCACAGAGATGGAAAGGACAGATATAGATCCCAAAGCCAAAAATATTTGACGAAGAATTTTACAAATCTTTACAAATCTGAGATCAATTTTTTTTTATCCAACGCCAACAGACAGGGTTAATGCACGTATAGCGCCGTCGTCATCAGCAACAATCCGAAGATTTTTTTCACCGCTCCGCTGTCATCTACGTGTTTTTTTTGTTTTTCTGGTTTTTAAATTAATAGAAAAAATTATCTAAAGAACTGAAGAAGAATGTTGGGTGGTGTTTGGTTGGATTTAGTGGAAGAGAAATGGGTGGAATTCTCGGAATTGAGGGATTATTTATGGAATTCTGATCTTCGGGTATACCTAAAAAATTTTGGAATTATTGGAATTCTTAAATTCCAACTTTTCTCAATTTTCAATTTGAATTCTGCTCCGAAAGAGTAGAAAACATCGATTTTGGCTAAATTTATGTGGTACCTATCAGTTTGATTCTTTTACGTGAACTCTTGATTTCAATATTTTTTTGGACGGGAATTTCTATTTTTTTCTTCTATCAGCCTTCTTTTCTTTTTTTTTGTGGTGATTTGTGCTATCGTTTGTGATTTGTTGGTGGTGTTCTTCCCTGTATTCTACATCGTTGAGGATCTCCTCTTTTTTTCTTCTATCTCTAATCTAAGGTTTGAACCTAATGCAAATGATCTCTTCTTTGCGGTGAGTTATTTTGCTGTTTGATTGCAATTGTAATCCTTTGTGTGTTTGAGGCTGTTGAGACTCCTGTTTTTTATTATTTTTTATTTTTGTGTATTTTTTTAATTGTGTATGAAATATATTAACTTATAAAATATTATAAAAATGTGTTATCATATTGTATTTTGTGGGAGATATTTAAATATATACTCTTTATAATAAGACTGTCACAATTAAACCAATGGACTTTCGGATAACTATTACCAATCTTATAATTCTTTAGAAGAGGTAAATTGAACTCTACATGAATACGAAGAGAATTTGGTAAAAAAAATTGTTTCAATTCCAATAAAAAAACATGGACAGAAAGAAAATAATTTTTTATATTATTTTATAGTAGTTAGCTATCATATTTATACAAAAAAACCTATCTTTTATTTATGTATTTTAAAATTTGTATTTATTCAGATTTGCATGAATAATGTGCTGTTTTTTATATGTAATATATTTTTAGTATGTCTAGTGTTTTTATTTTTCTTAATTTTCAACACTTGTGTGCATTATTTTTTGCACAAATATGTGAAAAATAAAATATGGTTGAACTAATATTTTTATATCTAAACCATAATTTTTTTAACCATCAATATTTTGCCATCATTATTATTTAAATTATTAAAGTGCAAGTTACTCATTCTAATTTTTTCTAAAAAAATTATTTAGTGCTATATTAATTATGTCTATATAACTAAATATAACTAAAAATCAAAATTTATAATCCCAAATATTTTTCTTCATTTCTTAATTTCTATATAAATATTTAATTAGTGTTCCATTAAGTAAATTCATATAAATATATGTAAATAAAATTAAAAATGCATAAGAATGGGAGTAAGCTCACCCATGTGAAGGTGGATGAGCATATCCCTGATTCTAGTTTTAATTAAACACCAAAATTATTAGAATTGATGAATTCCATTAGTTTTATTTTCAAATTAAATAACGTAATTATAGAATTGAACAATTTCGGATTTTTCAATTTTACATAATAAATATCCATCTAAATATTAGGATTGGCTAATTCCTTCGATTCTCGAAATTGAGAAAATTAATTAACTTTTTAATTTTGAAGTCAAAAATAAACCAAATGTCACCTTACAAATATGTGATCATGTATTATATGTATATATACCCCGAAGACTTTTAAAGATATGACGAAGATTTTTTAAAAAAATTTCAGTCAAAGTCAACAGATTGGGTTAATGCACGTGTAGTGCTCTCGTCATCAACAACAATCGAAAGATTTTTTGAATGGCCTTCATCCATGACTTTTTTCTAATTTTAAAATTAATAGAAAAAAAATTACATACAATCTCTTAAAATTTACTTTATTTATGAAAAATTTTCCGTGATTTTACTATTTATTTAGAATCTCTTTTTTTGAAATTTATTTTCTATAATTTCTTAAGTGAATATGAGGCACTTAAAACATACGATGAACTTTAATTTTGTTGTTACATTAGATGAAGTTAGTTTGTACCAAGATCCAAACATGATATCAACAGGCACTACAAATAAATCAAAATTTCTTTTCTTTGTCAAAAAACAGAAAATTAATGAAGATGTTAACATTATTATTATATTTTTTGGGAAAATATAGAACACAAAATATTTTAACTTGTTTCATGACATAGATGAATATAATGTATAACTTCTACAGCAAATATGTTAAATCTGCAAAAGATTTGCCAATAAGGCAGATCCTATTGGAGTATTAGTTGAGCTAAGTCTAGCACCTGGTAGCTGTGATTGACAAGTAAAAAACCAAGGAATGTTTAATGCACATTACCACTCAGCTTAGAGCCTGAGAAGATCCTAAAGTCACTAAACATTATTCCGCAGGCAACACAACAAGTGCATGGCATGAAGACCAGTAGGCCAAACCTCACTTTAATCAATAATCTTATGAAGTGACACTTCAAATGGTAATTATTTCTCCAAATTTCATTTTCATAACCATTCAGATAATTATTTTCCACTAAAATTATTATATTGTTCTACAAACACACTACAAGCTGCAATCATGTACTAATTTGGAACCATTATTCACTGCCAACATCAACACAATGGCCCAAGGATCAACAGGCTGGTGATGGAATAGAAATCACAAACTACATTAATAAGCCTTGTGCCTGATCATCCTACCTATACAGTTCAACCGTAGTGCCTCCGTACTTCAATTCAGCAGGATTTGGAGAGCCCATTCCAATAGTTCTGGTTTGGCCACTGCAATTACTACAAGGTGGTGAATTTACCCACCTGCAAAAAAAATCAGTGACAACAGCGTCATGCTATGCATCGGTTCTTCTGCATGGTTTGTAAAACAGTGCAGAAACAAAATGTCGAACAAATCCAGACGGAAAGTAAAGAACCAACAAGATGTTCATAGCTTAACCAAACCGATGTAGATTGCAGATAGAAGTTTGAAAGGAGCACAAACAAGAAACGAATTGCAAACAGTACCCAAACTTAGAGAATATGAAGAATCAGAACAACGCCAGATCCCATACATCTAACAAAAGGATGACAAGCGAAAAAAATGGAAGATTATACTGGCAAACACAGGGGAAAACCAAAATAAGCATATCAAGGCCCCAGCTTGAGACCCTAAACGTTATAATGGAGAAAAGAAGCTTTGGAGGAAAAATTACTGATAAAGCCAGAAAACAAACTGAATAACCTGAATGATTGTTTGAACCAGAATAACAGTTGCAGCAAAAAGGCATGATTCACCTCAGCCTCCGAAAGTTTGAATTTCCCCTCCTGAAAAAAAGAGAACTGCTGGAATCACAAAGAACCATTTCACATAATCTGTTCAAGAATTGCTCTTTATAACACTCTCTTATCCCTCCTTATCAGCTTAACATAATTTCCAACTAAAAATGGCGTCACAAGGGAGAAAGATAACACATAGCCGAGCATCAGAGAGATCATTCCGTGAAGGAGATGAAGACGACGAGAGGGGAATGGGACTCGGGATGCACTTCGAGCCTGTCTTCGGTGTCGCAGTAGACGGGGAACTCGGCGTCGTTGTGGCGGATCACGAACCGGCGAGCCACCATTTCTTCTTCTTCTTCTTCCTCCTCCTCCTGCTCTTCTTCTCGATGGACTCGAATGGCTTCACGTATTTATATAGTTGTAGAGTATAAAACTTTTATATGCAAAAGCCCACATACATTGCAAAAAAAAAAAAAAAAACAAACGAAATAGTAAGTAATTCATACTACAATTTTTCGAGCAAAAATAATCCACATTGAAATTGGCTTCTAATGCATACACCATGCATGGTCTTCTTTTTTTTTTTTTTTTTGTTTTTCATCTAACACCCATCGTTTATTTCTGCAAAGGCCCCTGAAACTTGAGCAGGTGGACAGGGATCGAGGCAGATACAATGGTGCCCAAATGGCTTGAGCTTGAACAAGCAGAGACCGCCGTCATGGCCTTCATCCCTGCACACACAAACATTGCAAGTCCACAAGGCAGAAGCCCTTCCAAGTTTCCGACCAATGCTCGCAGCACTTCCTCCTCCTCCCGCCCTCGACTACGGACACCTCCGCTGCACAGCGACAACGAGCGGTAGAAAAAAAAAAACAATTCGTATCTTCAAAGAGTTGGCAACATACTTACAAGAAGCTAAGATGAGAAGCCGCAGCAGCAGAAAACGCATTGCAGCCCTTCTGCTGTCCATGGACCAAGAAGCAGTTTGTTTAATTGGTGATTCAGAGGAAGGATGGTTCCTTTTTTATGGGTCAGATTCTGAATATCTCCAACGATTTGCAATGAAGTCAATCATTTCAAAAATGCAAGGATGAAGTATAAAGTCAGAATCTCAATATCTCGAGGGGTTTGTAAAGAAGTTAATTATTTCTAAATGCGCCGGATGATCCAAATAGAAGGTTTAAAGCCCGTGATTTCTCGATTACTATGGTTCTGCGACTCTGTTTTCTGTTGGTGGTTCTCATTTTAGTGTCCAGTTATATATATATATATTTTATTTTTTTGTTGCAAACAAAAGATCTCTTCGATTGTGCTAAAAATGGTTTAACATATCGATAGCCAGAGAAGTTGTCAGCTGCTGAAACCAAGGAGTGCAGCAAACGGATCAAAACCTGTGGCGGTGTGTGCGCGTTGGACTTCATATGTGAGATAATCAACAGGGAAGCGGCCGCGGCCGCGGCCACAGGGTCCTGTGTGTTCAAGTTAAAACCATTTGCTCTCCAATGCATCTCTAAAATTCCCTGCTGATATCCCATGGTGATCTCGGACAATGAAATACTCTCATCTTGTACTGTACTTGTTTAAGAAAAGGCGGATAATACACTAATACAATAAAGTGGAGTCAGATTTCCTTTGAGACGGAAAAAAAATTTGAGCCAGTGGAGTTGGTTTATTTGCATTTTAACCCTCTAAGACTTCTACGATCACATGCCGGTCCCTGAAGTTTCTAAACCAAAATTTAATTGAATTTAGCTCTTATTATGAATAATTTATTAATGACCGGAAAGGTGTTCATCTTGAGTTTTTGTTAGTTTCTATCTGAAGTTCCGATTTTTATTAGTATTCAATTAAAATAAAGAATTATGACAATGAACATATATTTTATAGTAAATTTATCAAAAATATTTATTTTATCACTATTAATAAAAATTATTTAAATTAAAATATTTTAAAAATTATATTTTAATTCTATTTTATCAATTAAATTAATACAAAAAATAATGCATTGTTCTTATTTGAGTTTGATTCAAATAACTATTGAATTAATATAAAAAATAAATCGATGATTCCAGGCTAATCTTTATCAGTAGTACACAATTCTTAGAGGAAAGTCATATCCAACTCAAAACAATACTTAAGAAGTACAGTGACAACATTGCATAGAGTTACAAGAAGATACCTGGACTAAATCTTAAGGTCACAGTCTATAAAGTGGCTATCAATTCCAAACTTACACCTAATAAACAAGCACTTATAGAGATAAAATTTGACCTAAAGCAAAAGGTGATAGAAGAAACAAAAAAATCGATCGAAACAAGTTTCATCAATGAAGATAAATAACCAAATTGGGTAGTGAACATTGTGCCAATAAAAAAGAAGAATGGCCAAATATGCATATGCATGGATTCCAGGGATTTGAACAAAGTCTACCTAAAAAATGATTTTTCGTTATTAATAATGAAAATCATGATTGACAATATAATCAATTTCAAACTATTATTTTTTATAGATAATTTTTTAGGGTATAACCAAATTAAGATATATCCTAAGAATGAAAAATATACAACCTTTTAAACTTCAATTGACATTTACTACTACAAGGTAATACTCATCATGCTTAAGAATGCTGGCACCATCTATCAGAACACCATAACCTAAATTTTTGGTGACATCATATACCAATTGATGGAGTGTTACATAGATAATTTGGTAGTTAAATCTAAGGACAATCACATCCAAGTCCTAAAAGTGATTTTTGACTGCCTTAAAAAATATAATCTGAAGATGAATTCTATAAAATGTGTTTTTGGGGTATCATCTAGGAAATTTTTTAACTTCATTGTCAAACTTTGAGGGATTGAAATCAATCTATCTAAGTTTAAAGCTATTTTTGATATGTCATCGCCTGACAACTTGAAATAGCTGAGGTCATTCTAGGACCAACTTATATACATAAAGCAATTCATTTCAAACGTCTTTGAAAGATGTAAGCCCTTCTCTAAATTAATAAAGAAGGATATTCCATTTATTTGTGATCAAGAATGCTAGTGGCGACCTTTGAAGAAACTAAACAATATCTTTTAAAGCCAACAGTTTTGGCAGTACTTGTGCTTGATAGACCCTTAATTCTCTACAAGGTCATAATGGAAGGATCCCAAGTGACACTTCTCGTCTATAACAATGAAAAGGGTAAAGAAAAAAAATACTCTATTATTTGAGTGGAATGCTAATGGGACAGAGAGAAGCTATTCTTTTATTAAAAAGCATTATTTGACACTCATATTTGTAATTAAAAAGTTTAGACATTATCTACTCGCTCATCAAATTATTTTAATATCAAAAGTTGACCTCATAAAATGCTTAATGACCATATCCGTACTCATTGAAAGACTGACAAAATAGACCTTAATCCTCATTGAGTATGATATAACTATTTTGTCCCATATGTAATCATTTCAACCTACATATAAATACTTTGCCTCAAAAAAATAATTTGTCTTATAATATTCATTTCAGCTATAGTATTAGTACCTCATCCAATATATAATTATGTAAAAATATTTTAAATAATATGCATCACTCAATTTACAGAAATTCATATCTAAATAACATATATAATATATTCCAAAATAATAAAAAATTATGCAACGCATATATGCATCATATGCAAAAAAGACATTGAAATTAAAGTAAGAATATGTTTCTTCGACAAATAAGTTTAAATTAGGAGAAATTACCTACAACCCCCTATAATTATCCCTAATTACCTACAACTCCCCATAATTTCTGAAATTACCCACACTCCTCTTCTTCTCAAAATGTTTACCTACATCCTTCTGATTATTATTTAATCAAAAATTTCCCAAAAAATTTCGATTTTACCCTCGATTTTTTTACAATTAAACCCCTAAAAACTTATTTTTTATTATTTAACACCCCTAAATTTGAATTTTTGCAAATAACACCTCGAAATTATTCTGATTTACAGAAAAGTCCCCGAAATTCAGATTTTTGTAAATAACATCCCGAAATTATTTCGATTTACAAAAAAGTCCCCGAAATTATTACGACGGCGGTGAGAGTGGCGACACGAGGGCGGCGACGCTGGAGGCCGGCAGCGGGAGCGGAGCCGAGGCCGTTCTCGCTCGCTGCCAGCGTGCCAGTGCGCCGGCCTCAGCCTCCGTCCCCAGACGGCCTCGGCCTCGGCCTTGGTGTAAATCATGGGTGTCTGCGCCGCGTGCCCTCGCACTTGCGTTTGTGAGCGAGAGGAAGGACGCTTACCAAGGAAGAAGGAGCCCAATCTGCTCACGGCGGGTGGGGGTGGTGGTGGGGGTTGGGTTCAGACATCGATCTTCTTGCCAGCGGGGCAACGACGGTGCAGGAGACAGGGACTGCACAGGGGACCGGCAACGCGGCGAAGCAGGGGGACCGGCAGAGCAGCGAGAGCTCGTTAGGGGTATAGTGCAAATGGCGCGGAGATTTAACTGTAAATTTCAGGAGATTTTTTGTATATCTGACTAATTTCAGGGTGTTATTTGCAAATATCCGAAAGTTAAATAATAAATAATAAATTTTAGGGGTTTAATTGTAAAAAAATTGGAGGGTAAAATCAGAATTTTTGGAGAAAATTTTGATTAAATAATAATCAAGAGGGTGTAGGTAAATATTTTGAAAATGGGGGTAGTGTAGGTAATTATGGAAATTACGGGAGATTTTTCGTAATTAGCGGAAATTAGGGGGAGGTGTAGGTAATTAGCCCTAAAAATAAACTATGATATCTTCACTATCATATTATTTTTCTTCTCAACTAACAATAAAATCAATTGAAGAAAAAATTAGTTCTAAAGTGGTCTCAAAATAAAAATCTTCAATTGAAATAGTTCATAAAAAATAACTCACATTAAAATCAAAAATTCAAAAAAAAATGAGTCGAAGATAAATCCTTACATCCAAAAAAAAAATAGACCATATAAACATAAAAGAATTTAACCACAAACCTTAAGGTTCTAGTACTTATTGTATAACTTAGAGTTAGGTTGCTCCATATGTGCAATAAGATCCAATAGACAAATCCATTAGAGATAAAATCGACTAAAAAAAGATGAAAATCAACAAAATAGCACTAATCATGCTGGATTTCTTCGAAATACTTATTTCTACTAGGATAGAATTTTATGAAACAAATAGTGAAGATGGATTAGATGAGAAAAAAAAATCCCTAAATCTTTGAAAACAAGCTCACAATGAATCAATAAGAAACAAATTGAGGGGAAAAAAAGGAGTATTCAAAGAAGAAGTTAGAAAAATCATGGAAAGAAGGCGATGAAAATCATTTAACAAAACTAAAAATCTAAATAAAATAACATAAAAATTTATCTCAATTAAAAGATAATAAATTGATGAAAAATGAGAATGAAAAGCAATATGTTGAAATTAGGAAAAGGAAAATTCATTAGAAAAAAACTTTTGAAATCAGTAAACAATAATATTAATTAGGTGAAATATTTTGAAATCAGGAAATGGTAAAATTAATTAAGAGATTGAATTGCCCATCATTGTTAAAAAAATTTAACAGATTCAATAAGCTAATAGAATTTTCAAGGGTAAAATTATGAAAAGAAGACGATGATAATCATTTAATAAAACTAAAAATATAAATAAAATACTATCAAAAATCTCTCTCGATTAAAAGATAATAAATTGATGAAGTATGAAAATGGAAAGAAATCATTTGAAATCAAAAAACAGTAAAATTATTTAGGAGAAATCTTTTGAATTAAAGAAATGGTAAAAATAATTAGGAGATGGAAATGCCCATCATTATTTACAAAAATACAATAAATTTAGTAATATAATAGAGTTTTTAAGGGCAAAATTGTAAACATAAAAAAGATGATAAAAATGGTAAAATTAATTAGGAAAAATCTGTTGAAATCAGTTAATGGTAAAATTAATTAGGAGTCTTTTGAAATTAGAAAATTATAAAATTAATTAGGAGAAATTTTTTAGAATTAGAAAATGCTAAAATTAATTAGAAGATTAAATTTCCATCATTGTTAAAAAAATAAAATTTTTTAATATATTAAGTAATTTGATAGAATTTTTGAAGATAAAATTACGGAAAGAAGACAATGAGAATCGTTTAACAAAACTAAAAAAATCAAATAAAGTAACATTGAAAATCTTCCTCAATTAAAAGATAATAAATTGATGAAGTGTGATAATGGAAAAAATTTTTGAAATCAGGAAATGGTAAAATTAATTAGGAGATTGAAACACCCATTATTATTTAAAAATCTAATAAATTCAATAATCTAATAAAGTTTTTAAGGGTAAAATTGTCAATGTAAAAAAGATAATGATAAAATATATTTTTTTCACTTGTCTTATTGATAAAATAGCATTAATCATGCTGAATTTCTTCAAAATACTTACTTTTACTAGGCTAAAATTTTATGCAATAAATAGTGATGATGGATTCAATGAGACAAAAGACCCTAAAACTTTGAAAACAAGCTCACATTGAATCAATATGAAAAATTGAGGGAAAAAAGATGATGATATAAAGAAGAAGCAAGAGAAATCAAAAAAAGAAGATGATGGAAGTCATTAAACAAAACTAAATGTCTAAATAAAGTAACACCAAAAATTTCTCTCAAGGAAAAGATAATAAATTGATGAAGTGTGAGAATAGAAAAGAAATCTTTTGAAATTAGAAAACGATAAATTGATGAAGTGTGAGAATAGAAAGAAATCTTTTAAAATTAGAAAACGATAAATTTAGTTAGGATAAATCTTTTGAAATTAAGAAACAATAAAATTAATTAAGAGATTGAATTGTCCATTATTGTTAAAAAAAATCTAATATATTCAATAATCTAATAGAAAATTTAAGGGTAAAACTGTCGATGTAAAAAAGATGACGATAAAAATGATAAAATTAATTTTTTGAAATCAGGAAACAGTAAAAATAAGTAGGTGGAATCTTTTGAAATCAACCAAAAAATTAATTAGGAGAGATCTTTTGAAATTAGAAAATGATAAAATTAACTAGGCGATTGAATTGCCCATCATTGTTAAAAAAATAAAAAATTCTAATATATTCAATAATCTAATAGAATTTTTAAGGGTAAAATTGTGGAAAGAAGGCAATGAAAACCATTTAACAAAACTAAAATTTGAAATAAATAACATCAAAAACCTCTCTAAATTTAAAGATAATAAATTGATGAAGTGTGAAAATAGAAAGAAATATTTTCAAATCAAGAAATGATTAGGAGAAATCTTTTGAAATCACGAAATAATAAAATTAATTAGGAGATTAAAACATCCACCATTATTAAAAAAAAGTCTAATAAATTCAATAATCTAATAGAGTTTCTAAGGGTAAAATTATCAATGTAAAAAAATAATTATAAAATAGTAAAATTAATTAGAAAAAATCTTTTGAATTAGTAAATGGTAAAATTAATTAGGAAGAATATTTTAAAATGAGGAAATTGTAAAATTAATTAGGAGAAATCTCTTGAAATTAGGAAAATGGTAAAGTTAATTAGGAGATTGAATTGGCTATTATTGTAAAAAAAAATAAACAATTCTAATATATTTAGTAATTTAATAAAATTTTTACAGGTAAAATTATGGAAACAAGATGATTAAAATCATTTAACAAAACTAAAAATCTAAGTAACATAAAAATCTCTCTCAATTAAAAGACAATAAATTGATGAAGTGAATGAAAACAAATCTTTTGAAATAAAAAAACGTTCAAATTAATTAGGAGAAATATTTTAAAATTAGGAAATAATAAAATTAATTAGGAGGTTGAAATACCCATCATCATTGAAAAAATAAAAAATTCTAATAAATTTTGTAATCTAATAGTGTTTTTAAGAGTAAAATTGTCAACGTGAAAAAGATGATGATAAACAAGGTAAAATTAATTAGGAGAAATCTTTTGAAATCAGAAAATAGTAAAATTAATTAGGAGATTGAATTGCTCATGATTATTAAAAAACAAAAAATTTAATATATTTAGTAATTTAATAGAATATTTAAGGATAAAATTGTGAAAAGATGATAATGAGAATCATTTAAGAAAACTAAAAAATCAGAATAGATTACCATCAAATAAAGTTTTTAAGGATAAAATTATCAATGTTAAAATGTGACAATAAAAAAAGTCAAATTAATTAGAAGTAATCTTTTAAAATCAGGAAATGGTAAAATTAATTAGGAGGAATCTTTAAAGTCAGGAAACTATAAAATTGATTAGAAGAAATCTCTTGAAATTAGGAAAATGGTAAAATTAACTAGGAGATTGAATTACCCATCATTATTCAAAAAGTAGAAAATTCTAATATATTCAATAATCTAATAGAATTTTTAATGTAAAATTGTGGAAAGAAGATGATGGTAATTGTTTAAGAAAAGTAAAAATTTAAATAAAGTAATGTTGAAAATCTCTCTCAATTAAAAGACATCAAATTGATGAAGTGTGAGAATAGAAAAAACACTTTCGAAATCAAGAAACCGTAAAGTTAATTAGGAGATTGAAATACCCATTATTATTAAAAAAAAATAAAAAAAGTCTAATAAATTCAGTAATCTAATCCAATTTTTAAGAGTAAAATTATCAACTTAAGAACAATGACAATAAAAATGGTAACATTAATTAAGTAAAATCTTTTGAAATCAAGAAATGGTAAAATTAATTAGGAGGAATGTTTTGGAATCAAAAAACTATAAAATTAATTAGGAAAAAAAATTTTAATATCAAGAAATAGTAAAATTAATTACGAGATTGAATTGCCCATCATTATTAAAAATAAATAATTTTAATAGATTTAGTAATTGAATAGAATTTTTAGGGATAAAATTATGGAAAGAAGTCAATGAGAAGCATTTAACAAAACTAAAAATGTAAATAATGTAAATTCAAAAATCTCTCTCAATTAAAAGACAATAAATTGATGAAGTGTGATAATGGAAAGAAATATTTTGCACTCCATGAGTAGACTCTTAAATGAGATGGCAGAAATTGGCCTCAACCCAAAGCCTAAACCTAATTCTTAAGACATAGACCATTATATTCTGATGGAAGCCTTGATCATAACTGAAAGTTCCAATCAAGAAGTGACCATAGAAGCACTATAAAAATAGCTGAGATAGAAAGACAAAGAGAAAGATGAAACTCAAAAAAAGTCATGGAATTGATCGAGATGATGCTACAAATGAGCTAAAAGCTTGATAAGTTGGAACAATTTCAATAGCTATCCCAAGTAGCAGAGGTAGCAGAAGTTGCATTTCCCATAGATGAGATTCATGAAAATATAGGCCCTTTGTAAGCACTTCCTCCAGTAATGAATACCTAATTCCTTATTTTAGGGATCCTTGACAACATAAAATTATTATCATATATATAACAATAAGTACAATGAATGATAGTTGTACACTTGAGATAAGAAAGTGAAATGCATAGGATTAATGATGATAATAAATCATACCCTATCCATAACGATCGAATGTCATATCACAGAGGGTATATAGTGCTTAGTTTCAAACAGTTTAATGGCATGAAAAATCTTAAGTAACACATAGATAACTTTGTAACTCTGTGTAGAGATTCAAGTAATAGTCCTTTATTGTTACTCTGTCAATTTTTAGTAAGCTTGATAAGAGTAGCATTCGAGTGGTATGCTAGTTTGCAATCAGAATTCATATAAACTTAGTCATAAATGAAAGAGGCTTTTCGAATCAGGTTCAGAAGAGTCAATGATAAAGTGACCATTGTAAACCTTGTCTTAACACCAAAATATGACAATGAGTTGATTATGGATTATATCATATAATAGAGAAATCTCAACATTAAATGTCAATAACCCATGAGTCAATTTGAGACAGTAAACCTAGTACTTGACAACATAAGGGGAGAATAGATAGCACTTTATTTGAATACCTCTTCTATTCATACCTTTCAAGACCTCATCATGTAAGTCAAGAAGATAGAAAGGATTAGCCCATCGATCTTATCTAGCTCACAAAGCTTTAAGTCAAAAAAGATAAGGTAAAATAAAAAGAGCCTTCCAAAAATATAGGGGCTGCATTCATAACAACTGAGCAAAAAAAATCTCTAAATCCCACCATGAACAAAGGTAATGCACAGAAGCCACCAACTTTTGGAGGAGATAAATCAAGAAAGCTAGATACTATCGAAGAGAGTTATCTAAATCTATGATCTCTTATCACATAGTGAATCATACATCCGAGGTGAATGCTGGCGAGTTACTATCCTAGCCTTCATCATGCAATTTAGCAACAAATGCTCAATTTATTATATTTGGTGAGTCCCAGTCCTAGAACCTATAAAAGGATATGCTTTACCAACTATAGATGAATTATGCATACAAGGCACAGATGATGAATGTTGACAATATGTCTAAGTCAAAGCAACTTTATGATTACTTTGGAAGGCTCTATACTAGCAAGCATCAAAGGAAGAAGTAGATATTTCAAAAGAGGATTAAATAAGCTAATGCTAAGGCTCATTCTTCCCCCGCGTCAAGCCAATCTGAATATCCATAGTTAAGCTGGTCTAGATATCCATCGAAGAAATATCCTAAGTACAAAGTCTTGAAGAATTTTATGCTAGTAAATGAAATAGAAGTATTCATCTCAAAAATTTCTGAAAACCTTTGTACGAGAGGTTCATCCAAACGTGCCTAATTCTGATATTGAATTGGATGATTATAGACAGTTAGATTATCTAAGGACATTTAAGAAATTATTGACTAGGGGTAAGGGTCCACTACCTTCTGTTGCGTGATTAGCTTTGGAATCCTGAAGAAAAACACTATTAGTCTTGTGATTCTAGATTTCAACTAAGAAGAGTAAATTAGGTACAACTACGAGGTAGAAAGGTATTACCACCGAGACAAGCTCTAATGCTTAGGAATAAGAACATCCCCAATGACAAGAAAAATAAAATTCAGATAAGTGACGGCTCAAAGCTATCACAAGCTGAATCTACACCTAAAAAAGTAGAATATAATATAGCAGCCCACCTCAAGAAGATTCTTGCTATACTAAGTATTTTTATACCTTGCTAATGTCACAAGAACTAAGTGTTAAGTGCTATCATTAGACCAATTAAATATATATATATTATATCTGTGGGTGTGTGTGTATGTGTGTGTATTTATTTAAATTACCAAATTTGAAATCAAATTTATCAAATTTAGTTTTCTTTCTTATTTTTTCTCTAAAAAATTGAAAGCTTTATCCCAATATATAAAGTACAAGTTAGTCTTATACTTATTCGATATGGGACTAAACATATAACCTATTCATAATACTCCCCCACTTACGTTATATGTTAGGTTACTAATCTCTAGTCCTCATATATAAAAAATGTATCTTTCTTAAACCTTCTATTAGTGTAAGTATATCAAAGTCTTGAATAAACCGGTGGTAACCTAAGCTTAAACCTTTATTCTTGTATCAAAATTAGAAATACCACACACATAAAAACATTAGTCCTAATATGAAATTCATCACAATTATTTTAGCACTATTTTGACCTTGTATTATATCTTGTATTTATGAACATTTACAAAGTTTTCTTAACTTTTGCTAGAATGGCACCACTCTCATGTTCATAGAGGTGAAGTTCCCATTAAATTGAACCTTATTAAGAGTGTTATCACTCATCTTCAAATTTTATATTAGCATTATTTGTTTTAATGCTATAACCACTTATTAATAACTTATTATTATCCTTTAAGATTTTTATTAGTTGTAAAACTAGTAATAAGTTGGGTTCCTATTATTAACAAGTTTTAGTAAAAAAGTCTTAAACCCATTCTAATAGAAGTACTTCTAATCATATCTCGTAAGAGTCTTTTAGTAAACGGACCTGTCAAGTTATTGCAAGACCTTATATACACTATGGTATTGATACAACCAAATATTAATTGCCTTACATATTCATTTTTTATGCTAATGTGTCTAGATTTTTCATTGTATATCTTCCTGAATGCTCTAGACATGATTTCCTGACTATCATAGTGTAAAGAAATGGTTGACATTGGTTGTGGCCACAATTTTATATCTAAAAAAAAAAATTCTCAACTATTCTACTTTCTTATCTACTACAGGAAGAACTATAAATTTAGACTTCATAATAGAATGAGTTATACATATTTGTTTCTTTAATACCCAAAAAATTGCTCCTCTTACTAAGGTAAATACCCATCCAGAGATTGATTTATTGTCACTTGTACTAGTTATCCAACTAGCATCAATATCCCTTTAGTACTACTAGAATATTACCATAAAACAATTCAAAATTTATAGTCCTCTTTAAGTACCCAAGTATCCTTCTAATTATTTTCTAGTGTTTAACACTGCAATTATTAGTAAATCTTGATAGTTTACATATTGAAAAAGCAATGTTTGGTCTTGTGCAATGTATTGTGTACATTAAACTGCGAATAGTACTTGCATAATCAATTTGAGCTATTGCCCTAGTAGAATTTTCAACTAATTTGGAAGCAACATCATATGGAGTATTTGCTTGTTTGACATTCAAATGTTTAAATTTATTCAACATTTTCTCAATGTAGTGAGATTAATAAAGAGCAAAACTCCAAGTATATTTTTTAACTTTGATACCTAATATAGTATCTACTTTATTTAAATCTTTCATTTTGAATCGAGAGGATAGATACTTCTTTGTATCATTGACACCATCCATATTAATTTGAATAATGAGTACTTCATCTACATAAAGACAAATTATCACACCATAATTTTCTATAAATTTAGAATAAATACATTTATCAGAATTTTTGTGCCAAAAATCATAATCTAAAATTACATAATCAAACTTCTCATGCATTATTTTGGAGCTTGCTTTAGACCATAAAGTGATTTAACTAACTTACAAACTTTCTTCCTGATAGAACAAAACCCTTAGGTTGCTTCATATAAACTTCTTCATATAAATCTCCATTCAAGAAGGCTATTTTGACATTTATTTGATGTACAAATAAATTATATATTGAAGGTAATGCCAAAAGTACTCTAATAGATGCAGTCCTAGCTATAAGAGCATAGGTATTAAAAGAGTCTATTTTCTCCTTTTGTTTGAAGTCTTTTGCTACTAACCTAGCTTTAAAGTTATGTAGTTATCCATTAGTATTATATTTCCTTCTAAAGACCCACTTATATCTAATTGGTTTTGAACTAGGAGGCAAATCAATAATGGTCCATGTTTTGTTACTTAGTAACGAATCCATTCATCATTGATTGCTTCTTTTCAAGAAGCCACATCTCTAGAAGATATAGCTTCTTGAATATTCTAGGATCATCTTTCATATTTAATAAGATTGGTATCTTTTTGAGTACTGTAGACCTATCGTCTTCAACAAGGAAAGCAATAGCTTGTGAAGAAATATAATGTAAATGCAAAGTCTTTTCTTTTCTAGCTTAACTTCTCCTAACTTCAATTGGAGGATTAGGAATTTTCTTTTGCTGCTAGAACTAGGACCATTCTCTATCGGATTAGGAATATTAGCAGGTTCATTAATAGAATTGGAATCATTAGGATGTTGATAAAAATCAACATCCCTTAATTCAAATTATATTTAACATCAAGTCTAATATTCTGTAGGCTTTAAATTTTTTGCATAGCCTTAAAAGATACCTTTCAATGCTCTTACTCTCAACTTAACTCTTTTAGGATCTAGAACTTTATAAAAGACTAAGCAACCCTAAACTCTAAGATAACTCAGGTTTATTTTTCTATTCTTCTATAACTCATATGGAGAAACTTTTAATTTTCTTAAGAAAATTCTATTATACAAATGACAGGCAGTGAGCAAAGCTTCTCCCTATAGGTTTGTTGACAATGTCATATTCATAAGCATAACATTAACCATATTAACTAATGTTCTACTTTTTCTTTTTGCCAACCTATTTTGTTGTGGGGTGTATGAAGCACTTACTTGATGTATAATTCTATGTTCTTCATAAAATGAAGAAAATTTAATCGGAAAATACTCACTACCTTTATCACTCTTTAGAACTTTCATTTTCTTATTTTTTTTAATTTTTAAATTTAGAATTATATACTTTAAACATATCAAAGGCTTGATCCTTAGTTTTCATCAAACACACCTATGTAAACATTGAAAATTCATCAATAAATGTTATAAAATATCTATTACTACTTCTAGTTAACATACCATTTAGTTCATATATGTCAAAATGTATAAGCTCTAATAAACCAGAGGATCTTTCAATTTTAGGAATAGGTTTTTTAGTCATTTTTGCTTGAATTTATATTCCACATGTTTGCTTATCTTCATGATTATAAGAAATCAAAATATGTTTAGTGATAAACTTTAAGACTTGTAACTTATGTGAGCCAAATGATCATACCATAATGATAAAGATAACTCAATAATATAAGAAAAAGCATACACTTTATTATTATTAATACTTAGTTTAAACATGCTATCACATGAATAACCCTTTCTACAAACAGTTCATTGTTGGATACAATAATTTTGTCATATTTTAGCATAACTTTAAACCCTTTCTTATTTAACAAATTAGCAGATATGAGACTCTTTCTAATGTTAGGAACATGCAGCACATTGACCAACAAAACTCTACACTACCGTTACCCACTACTTTTCCAAAAGTATGATTTTCCATCAGAACTTCATGTCCATTGTCAACATTTATATAATCTTTGAATTGTGACTTATTGTTGCACACATGGATAATAGCACCTGAGTCACACCACCAGTCATTGGACTTGGAGATTATAACCATATGAAGTTTTGTGATCATTTCAAAATACAAATCTAACACCATTGCTACTAAATCTTTTAGTTCTTGTTGTTCCACTAGATTTGCCTTGTTGAAATTCTAAGCATTATTATGATCTTCACATTTATGCCTCTTGAGAAATCTACATCCTTCCTTGTAATGACCTTGCTTTCTACAATTGTAGTAGGTCTTTCCTTTCTTTGATGTGCTAGAATCTTTATTTCTAGAACTTGAACCATATGTCCCATGATATTTTCTCTTGATTCTTCCACCAGGCTTTTGATTCCTTTTAACAAAATTTACTTTTGTTGCAAGCTATTCATTTGTAAATTTCTTAACTTGCACTCTAGTTTTCTCTTCGATTCGAGGATTCCTTTAAATCTGTTCAAGAAAAAATTCTTCTATGGTGTGCAAAAGCTTCTGTTTATAATTATTTCAACTTGGAAGAAGTTTGGTGGTAATTTGTCCAATTTGTAATGATTTAGGAACCACCACTTTCAAGTCCTTCAATTAGGAGACTAAGATTTGTAATTCATGTATTTGATCCATCACAAAAATATTATCAATCGTAGAAAATTCAACGTACTTCATGATAAGAAATTTATCAACACCTTATTTCTCATTGTTGTACTTGAATTCTAGTACCTTCCATATTTTCTTAGGAGTTTTTACATAAGTGAAAAGGTCATAAAGATGATCAAACAAATTGCTAAGAATGTGCTCTCTTCATAAGAGTTCAAATTCTTCACATTTATTCCTTTCTATTATCTTCTGCTCATCATCTTAAGGAGTTGGTAATGAAAAATCTGCCAAATTAGGATCTAGTATATAGGAAATCTTCATAGTAGTAAGTAGAAATAATATTTTCTTCTTCCAGCATATGAAATTAGTCCCACAAATATGTCTAACTTTATGAATTCTTGATTCATAACAATCTTGGATTCCATTGCAATTAATTTCTTAAAATTCTTATAATAATGGGTATTTGATAAGACTTTGAGACATAAAGTATTATTATTTTTAAGAAATTAATTGCCCCATGTATGAAGTTATTGCTACAATGTTATGACAATATTCTTGTAAAATACAACAAAACCGAAAAACCTACAAACAATAATTTCTAATGACTTCCTAAAGAATTTCTTGGAGACTAAACACGAAAAGAAAAAAAGGAGATTGTAGGAGAAAGATACTATTATCTAACAATGAAGTCTATGTATTATAGGAGAAAAGGGTACTATTATAGGAGAAAAGTACTGTTATCTAACAATGAAGTTTGTGTATTATGGAAGAAAAGGTAAATTGTATAACATATTCTTCAAATAAATGCAACATAAACACCTTTTCAAACAAATACTAAGTGCTATCATTAGATTAATTAAATAATTATATATATATTTAAAATTAAATTTATCAAATTTAGTTTTCCTCCCTACTTTTTTTCCAACTTTCAAATCAAATTAAAGTGTTTATCCCAATATATAAAGTACAAGTTAATCTTATATTTATCCGATATGAGACTAAATATATAACCTATTCATAATAAGCTGTGATTCTGTGACTTCTCCACGAGACTCGTGCGCTTGATCTCCCTCACCTTGTGGTCGATGTGCTCGCACATGGCATTGTGCAAGCCTCAGTGAAAAGCTACCAAAAGTGTGGTGGAAGGTCGTGGAGGCGGTCGGAGGACCATGAACATGAACTTGACTCCTCCATGGAGTCCCTAGTCTCTCCTTGATGAAACGTTTTGAGATTATGAGTTCATTGATGGAGGAGGCGATGAGTATATCGTGCGAATTGATCTAAAGTTTGATTTGTTATCTGAATGGTGGTAGGATTGCTTAACTGATATTTTTATTACTAGAATTTGAATTCCAAAAGAAACTCGGATTACTTTAAAAAGATAAAAAAAAATTATTAAGAAAAACGAAAATTTTGCTAGCTAGGAGAACTTAGATCCAAATTGTTCACTTCAATGTCTGGGGAGCCATTGTCTCCTCAATTTTCAACTGACCTTAATGCAAGTGCAACAACACACCGAGGAAACATGAGATAAGCATAACATCACTTTCACATGCTCTTCTTTTCTTTTTACTCATTCACAATGCTTCTTTTAGGCTTATGGCGATAACTCAAGTGTATTGTAGACACGACAACCCTATGACCTGTTTGGATGAATTCCCAATTTGAAATTGAGAAATTGAGAGAATTGTTAGAATTATCCAATTTTAATGTTTGGATAAATATTTTTTAGGTAAAATTGAAAATTGACTAATTTCCTCAATTTGAAAAAATATATTAAATTTGGTACAAAATAAAAAAATATAAATATAATTTACAAACACAAAACATGTACTATTTTTTAAGCATTGATGCTTTATTTATAGGTAAATAGAATAATATAATATATTTAATATTAGAAAATAATAAGTTAATTAAAAAATTAATATAAAATTTAAAAATGGCCCAAAAATATATAATTAATTTAAGATTTATTTATTATTTTTCGTGTTAAATAGCTTGATAATTGTAAAATATATGTTTTTTCAGAAACATGATTTATTATTTTTAAAATCAATATAATTATTAAAATGGCCAATAAATGGAGAATTATATAAATATAATAAAATTAATTTAGTTAAATAATTTGATGAAATTCAAAATTACAATTTTTAAAAAATAATTTATTTTTAGTTAAATAAGAAATTTAAAATTTAAAATTTAAAAAAATTAATTAATTAAAAAATGAAGAATGTTTTACAAAAATGACCTAAGGGTTATATAAATTTATCATTTAATTTGTAGGCCCTACCTCAGAAATTGGGTATATTTCTCTTGAAATTTTTGGAATTTAAAATCAGAATTGAGAAGCAGTTGTCCAATTCCCTCAATTTCGAATTTGGAATCGAATCAAATACCAAAATTAAGGAAATTGATCCTTTAATTATTTAATTCCCTCAATTCCTGATTTTCAGAATTGATCCAAAAAAGGAATTTAGAGTCAATCCCTATATATTTCTAAAAAATAACATAATTTTTTAATATTTTTTAAAATAAAATTTTTTTACCGATTTTTTAGGAAAAATTATGGAAAAAAATACTCCTCTTAAAATATTTTTAAAAATATATAAAATGGCATAATCATTGGATAAATTATAAAAAATTAAGTCATTTTTTATGTAAGCTCCGAAAAAAATTCTAAAACCTATATGAACAATTTAATTCAGGATTTAGTAACAAACCAACCAACCAATTGGCAATTTTTTTTTGTTTTATTATAACTCAATACATGCAAACCCATGAATCAAATTTAAATTTATATGCACACATCAAGAGAAAAAAGAGAAGCAAAGCAACAATTTAAGTTGAAATAGGGTATTCCAATAATGTAATTTTCAATTACTTTTAAAAAAGAGGTTTTAACAATCAACCACCTATTTTATTGTGAATTTATAAAAAAGTACTTTTTTATCATTATTAGTAAAAAAAATCAATAGTCTTATACTATAAATTTACAAAAATTACCTATTTAAAATTATTCTATTTTAATTTATTTTATCAATTAAAATTAATATAAAAAGATCAGATTATTCTCATTTGATTTTATAATAAATAATTATTTAATTAATATAAAAAATAATTTATCTTATTTTTGTTTTTATGAAAGATCGGTTATCCAATTTTATGAAAGTAAAAGTTTAAAATCTAATTTTATCAGGCTGATTATTTGATAACTATGAAACGATTGTCTAAAATAAAATCAAATAAAAATAATTTGATCCTTTATATTAATTTAATTAATAAAATTAAAATAAAATAAAATATTTTTTAAATATTTTGATGGAAAGTAATTTTTTTAAAATTTATAATATATTTTTTTAATAGTGATAAAAATAGCTAATTTTTTATAACTTACAATAAAATTGATGCTTCATTGCTAAAAAATTAAAAAATTTCAATAAAAATTAGGGTGAAATTATTTTTTAATGAAACCAAACTTAGGAAGTTTTTTATAAATATTAAAAGTTGGAGAATCTTATCTGCAAATCAGACAATATAGGGGGTTTACCTGAAAAAATCCCAAATGCAAAACAAAAACCAAGATCGAGATAAACTTGAAGACCAGACGCAGTACACAATGCGCGGCCCGCAGGTCCACTCTCTGCCCGCATTGCAATTGCTTTCAACCTAAGTCTCTTTTGCGGTAAATTTGAAAGCGATGGGAGGAGAAATCACCGCCTCGATTCCGATTTTTCGCGAGTTGTGGCTGCAGATTCTTCGCAGGTTCGTTTATCCGGATAATTCGATCCCAATTCATGTTCAAAAATCCGATTTTTACCTTGATTTCGTCGATATTTTTGTGGCATATATTACGTCTCTTTTGCCGGTTCGTCATTGTCGTTATCTCCATTGGGGGCGGTCTTGCACATATTTTTCTCCCTTTTTTGTTTTAAAGCGTTGGTTTTGTACCTGTGAGAAGTATGTAGAATATTCAGGACAATAAGCTCCGTCTATTTTCGGGGTTTTAGGGTTGAAGTTCTCATGGTAGGGTTATCTGCTTCTTGGTTTTCTGGTTGAAATTTCATCTTTTTGTTGTTATCTATTGTTTGTTTGCTCTTCTCGTTTGAATTTCTGCGTTTGATTGAAAAGTTGGTTCTTTTCTCGAGTTCAGTGTGGTTGCTCTTCTAATTTTATGGTGCTCTGTGGAGCCATGGATTTAATTCCAGCTTCTGTGTTCTTATGGGGTTGCATGATCGGGGTTTCAATATTTTTGTGGATCCATTTTGTGAAGAAAGAATTTTGATTTGATGTTATAAGGGTTTCTTTGGGTTGAACATCCGTGTCCTTTGGGGAAGACAATCAGATCCAGTTTTTTATTTTGTCTTTTTTTGTTTTTCTATCAAAATTTATCATCATATTTTGCTTTTTATAGTGTTTTTATATAGTTTTAGGTTTAGGAATACGCGCTATAAAAAATTTCTCGGAGACTTGTCGTTCAAGTTGCTTGGATTCCCATCGATTGTTGCAGGATTTTACTGCTTTTTACTGGAATGGGGAAATTTTTGTTGATGGTTTAACTTCAAAGTTGTGATGTTTGTGCCTTCCAAGTCCTAGCGTTTGTTCTTTTTGTTCTGTCCTCTTAAAAGTCCTCTTGGAGATTTTTCTTGGATTCATTTTCACTTTCCTTTTTCGAGATAATAATTGTTTCTTGGCTTGACAGATTCCCAATTCTGGAGTGCCTATGATATTTTCAGTAGATTATCGCTTCTGGTCAGCAAACTGATGTGAATAGAATCTGTAAAATAGATCATAGTCCAACAATGGGCATTTGTTGTGATCCGACCACTATCAAGGATGAGTCACTGAGTTCCAGTCGGAAGATCATCATGCACCCTTTATACTTTCCAAAGTCCTCACCTTGGTTTGATCTGAGAGTCTTTTATGTGAGATTGAGCAACTGTGAGGTTGATGATTCTACTTCTCAGCATCTCACTCTTAACCACATCCCACTTACTCCTGATACCATTCTTGAAGTGAATGGAAGAAGAAGTAGCATATCTTCAGATCTTGTCTCTTCCTCACTTAGAAGGGATAGAGTGGACAAGAAGTCAGAGGAGGCCACATTTGTGAGCACAGATACCATTAGGATGAAGGGAAGTGTGAGATTTGAGGTCTATCACAAAGATGACCTGCTGTTATCTGGAGTCATGGAGTTATGCTCTGCTAATGGTTATGGGGAATCTAAAACTCCTGGCAAGAATTGGAGCATGAGATGCCAGCCTGAGACCTATGCTGGTTCAGGCTTCTTGAGAGGGAAGCAACATACAAATCCTGAGATTTCGTTGCCTACCCTTGAGGTGTATGTTGCTGGCTGTTTTGGGGGCACACCCATCATCTTGACCAAGACTCTTCAGCTCACTTTCCGGAAGAAGCACCAGATGAAGGTAGTGCTGAACTCAATTCCAGAACACGAGACTGTGGATACAAGGAAAGAAACAGTATCTGATGATGCTCTGCAGGTTCTCCACTTAGACATCCATCATAATTTCCTTTGCTGTTTATCTTTAGTTCTCCAGTTGATTTAAATAAATCTTACAGTTAGCAACGGCCGATTTTAGAACTCTCACCATAATAGGTTTGAAAGATGTTAAAAATGCAAGTTATTCATTACTAGTGTTTGTTAATAAATATGGAATAAACCTATCAGCTTCTTTAGTTCATAATAGTCATTCCATAGACGGTAGATGCATCTTTCAAAATACAAAACTGGATATTATTAACACACATGGTGCAAGAAGAATTTCAAAAAGTGTTATCCTGAATATGGATCTTGACTGAAAATATTCCTGCACCTACTATGGAGTTATTATAGCGATTCCCAAATAACTTAGTTCTCAGTAGAAGTTCCTTCATAAATTCTACCTTGAACTTCTTGCAGCTGACGGAATACCCATGTTACAAATCAGAAAGCGATGTGGAAATTGATTACCGCAGTATGTACTCAAGAAAAGAATATATCGAAGTGGAGGAAGATGGAGAGCTCTCATGGTTCAACGCTGGGGTAAGGGTTGGTGTTGGGCTTGGCCTTGGCATCTGCCTAGGTGTTGGAATTGGTGTTGGTTTGCTTGTTCGAACATATCAGACCACCACCCGAAGCTTCCGGAGGCGGTTGATCTGATCAAAATGACCTGGTTCAGCACCATGGTTTTCTTCCTTCATATGTAAAGCAGCTAACATGTGCTCTGCCTGTGGACTTGTTCATGGTGTGTGTGCTTGTGCTGAGTATTGACTCCTTTTTTGATACCTTTTCTCAACTCTCAAAAGTTTGTTCTTTTGGTTAACCAATAATGTTGAGGAGTTGAGAGTAACAAAGCCTCTGTATCAATTGCATCCTTTTTTCACTTATTAGTTAATTATCACTTGTCCGTTGAAGTTTATTTGTGATTTTTTGGTAAAGACAGAATCTAGAGAGCCGAAGGTCATAGACAGAATCCAGAGCCTTTCTCTCAGAAACCAGATTCTGTGTTGCACAATTTGTTATTTGATACTCAAGAACACTCTTAAGAATACCTTAACAGGATAAAACAATTTATGAACTGAAGAACCTGACAGGTTGATTCTCATTTGGGAACGATGTCCATTAAAGAAAAGCCTATACGCTTTTCTAGTTCGTTAAAAACGCAAATCAAAGTATGAATCGTTTGAATATGCCAATAATGAGGGTTAAACCGCAACGAACTTCTAATCAGATCCGCAAACAATATAAAGAATCTTGCTTTCTACTCAGATTAAGATACTAATCCGAGTAATACTTAGTAAATAGCCCTCATAAGCCGACTTCAAATAAAAGTCAACTTGTAGATTATATATATATATGCACACGTATTATCTCAAATTTGATCATCGTGAACAACAGCTACTACTCATGAAGCACTCACTTTTCTAATTCAAGAAGCTCTTCTGGATCTCCATCTTCTTTGTTTTTGATTTCCTTAGCCGCTCGGTTCCACGACCTCTTTCTGCGCTTCCTGCAGTTCCTTTAACGACACCTGCACCAATGTGATGCACAAGTACATCAATAGCAGATTGCAGAATATCAAGCGCATGAACCTCAACAAGAAGTTGTGGCACTACAGGTTGCCAGCGGTAGTGTACGTCTTTTGAGATTCGTCGTAGAAAATTTACGAATTATTTTATTTTTAAATAATATAAAAAATGAAAAGTAATGTATTATAAAAGAAAAAATAAGAAAAGATACAACGATATATATAATCGAATTATGTCGATAGGGAAAGCGAAAGATCCATTATAAAAAGTCTTTAAAGAAATCTATAAGAAAAACTGTACTTTTTCTTATTCAACTAAACTTTTTTATCAAGTTTTAGTAACGCACCACTTTAAAGAGAACATTACGAGTAACCACCATAAGAAATCATCGAGAAGTATTAGAAATATCCACACACTCTTTTTTTTTCTCTATTCTCTATTTCTTTTAGTTTATTGTTCTCTAGTTCAATATTAGCATTATACTGTACCTAATCCTATGTATTATTAGAATGTTTGTAAATCTTTATTGAATCTAAATTTTACTTTAATTATAACTTCTAATATTATATAATAGATATTAAAAATTAATTATAACTCTAAATTTAATGTTATATTTCTAATTTAATTTAAACTCTAAGTTCAAGATATGTAAATTCAACGTATCTTGGAGCCGGGACAACGTATAGGGTTTGATGTCAAGGAGCGGTTGGACAAGCTGTTGCATATAGGGCTGTGCATTCGGTTAAAACCGAACCGAACCGAATAGTATAAAAATCGAACCAAAACCGAACCGAAATATTTCGGTTCGGTTCGGTTATAACCGAATTGCAAACCGAATTTTTACAGGACTGGATGAACAGATCTGGTCATTTGCATAAAGGAAAAAAAATTAGTACAAGATATACATTATACTAACCCTAAATCTGACCTAATAGGTTGATACCCAGTCCAATTGTAAGTTTGCAAATTGCAACCCAATAAATAATCAGTTAATCTCAGTATCTCACATGCCACAATGGCACAACCGCACAAGCAGGAGCAAGACAGTTCAAGACTTCAAGTTGCAGGAGCAGCACAGCAGGAGGCTAGGAGTAGCAGCAGCAGGACAATGTATAGTAGCAGACTAGCAGACTAGCAGTTTAGCAGAAGCGGGCAAGCTGCAAAATACTTCAACAGCTCAACTTCATGTAGTGAGATAGTTCAAGACTTCAAGTAAATCAAGTTTTCAAGTTGCAGGAGCAGCACAGCAGGAGCAACACAGCAGGAGCAGCAGGAGGCTAGGAGCAGCAGCAGTAGGACAATGTATAATAGCAGACTAGCAGTCTAGCAGAAGCGGGCAAGCTGCAAAATACTTCAACAGCTCAACTTCATGTAACAAGACACTTCAAGACTTCAAGTTGCAGGAGCAGCACAGGAGCAGCATAGCAGGAGCAACAGGAGGCTAGGAGTAGCAGCAGCAGGACAATGTATAGTAGCAGACTAGCATTCTAGCAGAAGCGGGCAAGCTGCAAAACATTTCAACAGCTCAAATTCATGTAACAAGACACTTCAAAACTTCAAGTGAATCAAGTCTTCAAGTTGCAGGAGCAGCACAGCAGCAGGAGCATGTATAGTAACAGTCTAGCAGAAGCGAGCAAGCTGTAAAACACTTCAACAGCTCAAATTCATGTAACAAGACACTTCAAGACTTCAAGTGAATCAAGTCTTCAAGTTGCAAGAGCAGCACAGCAGGAGCAGCACAGCAGCAGGAGCATGTATAGTAGCAGTCTAGCAGAAGCGGGCAAGCTGCAAAACACTTCAACAGCTCAAATTCATGTAACAAGATACTTCAAGACTTCAAGTGAATCAAGTCTTCAAGTTGCAGGAGCAGCACAGCAACAGGAGCAGCATGAGCAACATGACAATGTATAGTAGAAGTCTAGCAGAAGCGGGCAAGCTGCAAAACACTTCAACAGTTCAGCAGTTCAACTTCATGTAGCAAGACACTTCAAGACTTCCAAGTTCCAAGTCTTCAACAGTTCAACACTTCAAATTTATACTTGCAGGAGCAGGCGAGCAACAAGACAATGTATATTGTATAGTAGCAGAAGCTGGCAAGCTGCACTGCTGCAGAACACTTCAACAGTTATGTGGTTCAAAATAAATATGATCAACTGTAATTATGTGGTTCAGAATAAATAACTATAATTATGTGGTTCACAATAAAAATACTCAATTCAGTAATCAGTTAGCATTTTAACTTTGAAGGATTATATCATGCCAAATGGTCCATTAAGAAAAGCTTGAGAAATCTCCTGTAGTCCCGTGTACAGAAGTAACAGAACAGAAGCCAGAACCAGAAGTTCCAACTTCCAAGCAACATAATATTACTAGGGTGAAGCCAAAGAAGGAGACAATCGTCCAATCAGTCACTTGCCCACATGCGAGCATAGCATATGGCAATGAGCCAATGATTCAACATCTTCATCGCCTCAAACAACTTATGAAAAATTCAACAAATATCATTAAAAAAGCCATAAAACAATTCCAAGAGGGTCATACCGTCATATTCGCCTTATACTGTCATACCCAGCATCCCTCTCTAGCTGTCCCCGTGAGCGAATGGTAGGTAGTGGTTGCCTTCACAGGCCATCCAAACAACCATGTCATTGCTACAAGCCTACAAAGTGAAGAGGACGAAGCCAGAGTAGGTGACCATTGGAATACCTTCGCATCAAAACACCAAAGACAAAAAAATCTCAAATAAAAGCAAAAATTCAAGAGGCTCAGATGGCTTTAATGCATCATCAAAAACGAAGATGTCTCCCCTCAGGCATCAACCTGCTCGGCTGCTCCTACAAAATAATAGTTGGATACATACCTATCCCTGGATAGTTGGATCATACTGTTGAACCTAAAAAATATAGTAAAATATCATCACAGTAAAAGCAATTAAGAAAATATCAGGTAAGTAGGTAACTGGGTAAGTAACTAAGGACTGTAAGATCATAACTTCACACATGCACTGATGCTGTGATGCACATGAATGATAAGGATATATAAGAATGAATCTGCAAGAGATGACCATAGAAAGTTAGAAACATGAACAGAAATGCATAAAAAATAAATAAGCATATTCAAACCTTAAGATGACTTCTTAAAATTCAATGGTTGTGACATCCAATTTCATCTTTATCAACTCTGAAATAAAAAAACCATTCAATGATTATTTGATCATAATAAAGAAATATACAATGCAATAATAAAAATATTAGCAATGCAAATCTTACCCTCTTGAATCTTTTCAAGTTCTTCCAAACTTTTCTCAACATTGATTTCTGTTTTTGAATTTTTAATCCAATCCTGAGTGCAAACGAGAGCTTGTACTAGTGTAGGAGTCAAAGAGCTACGAAAACGATCAAGTATGCACCCTCCTGTGCTAAAAGCTTATTCAGAGGCCACTGTAGAGATAGGTATAGCTAATATATCACGAGCCATATGTGACAGAATAGGAAATCTGCAGCTATTCACTTTCCAGAAGCCCAGAATATCAAATTTTGGCTCATTTTTTTCAAGATCCTCTGATAAATACTTGTCTAGCTCAGACTTCATTTCATCACCCATGAAACTTTTTCTATGCTTAGCAAATAGATTGCTTAAGATGTATTTACCTGATTGCTTTCGCATACTTGATCCTTCACCAGATGGCATTCCTCCCGACTATAGTCGCATTCTGTACTCTTTGAACAAATCATATACAACTTCATGCAACTTTCTCCTCATCATAACACCTCTTTCATCTTCATACATTTTTTTCAACTCCAAACTCAACATATTCTAACTTGCGTCTTGGATCAAAGACAACAGGAACAAAGAGAAGCATATTAATCTTCTTTGGCTCACCCCAATACTTGTCATATTTGTTTTTTATCACAACAGTCATATCTTGAACTTTTATATCACCGCTGACTTTTCACAGATTCAAAAGAAGGTTAACTTGACAAATTTCATCAAAAAATAAATTACTTGTAACATACATAGAGCCAGAAAACTCTAAGAGTCAACTCATAAAAATGCTTTAAGAATGTAATAAGTCGCCTAACATTCTGCCAGTCAAAAGACAGAGGAGTTCCATCTTCATCATTAAGCTCATGACAGAAATTGCTATCTTCCTCTTCAAATTTTTCAAAAGCCCGCTCAAAAGTTTGAGCTGCTTCAAGTATCATATAGGTGGAATTCCACCTTGTGGATACATCCAAACAAAAATATTTTCTGCTTTCATTTTTTTTAATTTCTACACATTCTTTGAACCTCTGCCATTTTACTGGAGAATATCTCACATATTTAACAGCAGATCTAACCCGAGCAATGGAATCTGCCATCTCTTTCAAACCATCTTTCACCACAAGATTAATGATATGTGCTATGCAACGCATATGAATATATTTTCCTTGTGCTAAACAAGTGCCCCAATTCAAAAATTTTTTCTTCAAATAGGAAATAATAGTATCATTTGAAGAGACATTATCAACAGTAACAGTCAAAACATTATCAATTCCCCATTCAGACAGACATTTTTTAATTGCTTTTCCTAGAACTTCACCCTTATGACTTGTAATTTTGCAAAAATTCAAAAGTTTTTTCTTCAAGTTCCAATCAATATCAATATAATGTGCTGTGATACACATATAGTTTATGTTTTGAATTGAGGTCCAAGTATCAATGGTCAAACAAACTCTCTGTTTGGACTCTCTGAAATACTGTTTCAACTTTACCTTTTCATCATGGTAGAGTTGAAAACAGTCTCTAGTCATAGTCCAACGTGAAGGCATTCAAAATCTAGGACAAGCTTGAGACATAAAGTATTGAAAGCCTTCATGTTGCACAAAACTAAAAGGCAGTTCATTTACAATAATCATGTGTGCTAGTGCTTTTCTAATTTTTTTCTTGATCAAACTTCCAGCTAGTTAGCACAGACTCATTTGCTACTTCTTTCTGAATAGGTTGCATAGCAAGTTGTGTTTGATGTGTATCAACATTATATAGATATTGCTTGCATTGATTCATATGATGTCTAAGAGAAAAAGTACTATTTTTTTTAATTACAAAAAAATTCATTACCACAGTAGTTGCATCTGGCTTTGGTTGACTTATCCGACTGTGAATTTTGCGTAATGCTCTCATACAGCTGATCATGCTGTCATTCTCTTTTTTGGCATTGGAGGCTTTGTACTGCACGTAAATGCATTGCCCTTATTTGAAATTTCGATCGTCATAGGCGTAAAACTTTCCTGAGAAGCAAAAATTGGCATTGGATTTGGAATAACTGGATTTGTGTTTGAAAGTTCCTATCTGTCATACTCGTTCAACATCTATTAATACAAAAATACAGAATTACAGATTAAATCGTATGAAATTAAAAAACCCTAATTTAATTTCACAAAATTCAATCCTAAATTTCATAATTTCATAAATCCACTCAGCTTGCAATTTGATCCCGATGATGTCGTTGTAGAAAAAATGAGATATTGAAGCTTAGAGCGTTGAAGGCTAGTCACAGAGAGATATTAAGGCGTCGGGACTCGGGACTCAGAGCCTCAGAGGAGGAGGGGGGTTCGGGGGTGAACGAAAGCGATGCCATCGGGGATAAAGGAAAAGAAAAATCGGGAGTTCGGAACTGAGGATTTACTGATCTAACAATAAAATCGTATGGAATCAAAATATCCTAATTTAATTTCACAAAAAATCAATCCTAAATTTCATAATTTCCGAAACACTCTCAACTTGCAGCTTAATCCGTTGTAGAAAAATGAGATACTGAAACTCAGAGCATCGACCAGAGAGATATTGAGGCGTCGGGACTCAAAAAGTAGAGCCTCAGAGGAGAGAGAGGGCGGAGGGGGGGGGGGGGAGGGGGGGGGGGGGGGGGGGGGGGGGGGGGGGGGGGGGGGGGGGGGGGGGGGGAGGGGGGGGCGGGTGGGGGGGGGGGAAGTACCCGGAGTGGACCGTGGACGAAAGGGTTAACAATAAAATCGTATGAAATCAAAAAACCCTAACTTAATTTCACAAAAAAATCAACCCTAAATACCCTCACCTTGCAGTTTAATCCGTTGTAAAAAAAATGAGAGATTAAAACTCAGAGCGTCGATCAGAGAGATATTGAGGCGTCGGGACTCAGAGCTTCAGAGGAGGAGGGGGGTCTGGGGGTGGACGAAAGCGATGTCACCGACACGGCGCAACACCGCAGCTGCAAGGATGAAGGAGAAGAAAAATCGTCAGTTCGAAACTGAGGATTTACTGATCTAACAATAAAATCGTATGAAATCAAAGAACCCTAATTTAATTTCACAAAAAATTAACCCTAAATTTCATAATTTCCTAAATACGCTCACCTTGCAGCTTAATCCATCGTAAAAAATGAGATATTGAAGCTCAGAGCATCGACCAGAGAGAGGCGTCGGGACTCAGAGCCTCAAAAGAGGAGGGGGGTCCGGGGTGGACGAAAGCGATGTCATCGACAGGCACAGCACAGCAGCTACAGGGATGAAGGCGCAGCACCGCAAGTCCGCAGCGGCGAGAGCCAGAGCGGCGAAAGCGAGAGCGAGAGCGTCGACAATGAGAGGTATTAGGGTTAGGGCTGAAGCGAGAGGCGAGAGCGAGATTGCGAGAGCAGCGAACCGCTCTGAGAAAACGCAGGCATATATACACCATCTAGGGTTCGGCCCAGTTGTTTGAGTCGATTAACCCAAAACCGAAATCTAACCGCAGTATATAGGTATATATATAATTCGGTTCGGTTCGGTTTTTACGGTTTTCGAAAATCAGAAATCAAAACCAAACCGAATTTTCAATTTTTTTTTCAAAACCGAAATCAAACCAAAAACCGAATAACCCGAACCGAATTGGTTATTCGGTTTCGGCCGATCGGTTAATTCGGTTTTGACCGAATAATGCACAGCTCTAGTTGCGTAGCAGCTAGGCTTTGGAAGCATTACCGCAATGAGGTTGCGGAGCTGATGTGCGAGATAATGCAGCTGTAACGGGAGCTCGGCACAATGAAGGAGAAGCTGCCAATGTGGTATAATTTTATCGTTTAGTTTGAGAAGGAATTCAAGAAACTAGCGATGATGCCATGGCAGAAGCTCGATGAAGGAGGCGATGGAAAATAAATACAAGAGGAGGAGCAAGAAGAAGACATATTGAACCTCTTTGAAAAACTATAATAGGTGGTATCAACGAGCCAAGTTTGAGCGTGAACTCGACCTGAGTTCAGTTCGTTTAAGAGAGCCAGCCGAGAGCTGGAGCAGATCGAGCTCACTCAAATCGGTTTAGCTCGTGAGGTCAAACAAATTGAGCTCAAATTCTGGCTCTCCCACCTCACCACCACGACAATTATCGTCGCCGTCACGTCATCTTCTTGCTCTGCCACGGCCCCAGCTTCACCACTGTCGTCAAAATTTTCTACCTGCTATTCTCCGCCGGTTTCTTTCTTGTTGTCGTTGGACTCCTTCGGATCTCGCCGCTACCTGCAAACTCCTCCAGCAGAATCGCCGAACAGGAGCTCATGAATTACGTCGCCGATTGAGTTGAGAATGAAGCCGTGGTCAAAGAGAGAAGTGGGGGAGGAGAGCCCAATGAGGCGTGGTCGGGAGTGTCGGGGAAGAAGGTCAGCGACGCGGGGGAGGAGGTCGAGACGTGTTGGAAAGAACGGTGGGGGGCGTCAGACACGAAGGTTGTGGACGTGTGGGGTCGGGGGTATATAATATAAAAATTAAATTGGGCTCTCAAGTTGAAACGAAGTCAGTTGGTTGGAACTCGAACTCAACTAATTTATAAAATAAATTTAAAATTAAATTCAAATTCAAATTCTTTTTATATTTTAACTAGCAGCTGAACTTATTTATAAAATAAGTTCAAAATTAAACTCAAGTTCATTTTGTTTTCTAACTAGCTGAGTTGAGCTCGAATAGCTTACCAGCTTTGAGCTAATAGACACTCTTATTAATAGTATGGTGCCATATTTTTATTTTTATTTATTTATAATTTTTGTTAAGAAAGTGGTATAAGCTTATAAGCCTGTTATAGAGTGTTGATAAAGCCCCATTCAGGCACCGATTTTGGTTTAAAAGATTATTCAAGATCAAATTCACTAAGCCGTTTTTTCGTTAATATAAAAAAAAAACACGAACCATAAGGAAAATTGTCGAAAGCTCTTCAATGATGGTCATTTCGACACTCAAATTAGAAAAAATTACGTCAATAATCTTTAAAAGAGTTTTAGAGAGAGAAAGAAATTGTCCTCTATTTTATATGTTAAGAAAATTTTTTAATGGATCCGAGAGTTTTGATTTTAATTTTGATTATGCAAGATTTTCCTTGAAAAATTCAACTGCATTCAGATATGGGCTAAGCCCATTATATTTTCCTATAAATTTCGAGATATATACTTATGGAATATTCATCGATTGTGCCACTAAGTTAATTTGACTTCAGTGGTATTTTTTCAAATGTCAATTTCACTATCGATATCTCAGTTATTTCGGCATGAGAATCAATTCTCCTATCGAGTCCCCATTATTCAGTTTTGGTTTGACTCATTTTTAACTCAGTGTATTATTATAAGAGAAGAAGAAAAACAAAGAATATTGAATTTAGGTTTTATGGAGTAAAACTGTTGGTTATTCAATAATGCTTTATTCCCAAAAAACAAAAAAAAAACAATCATGCCTAGAGCATTGTTTGGTTGAATGTTAAAAATAAATGTGATAACAATTTCATCTCCAGGTTTTTCTTTAAAAAAAAAAACAATTTCATCTTTGCGCTAATTTTCTCGATCGCATTCTCGTAAATTTGGGAATATAAAGAATTTAACTCTTTTTTATACAGAACCATGTACAGAACAAAGAGTTTTGCATTACTCGGGTTGGTTTTGCAAGCAGGCTTTTAAAGCCTTTTTATACCTAAAGAGAAATAACGAAAAAAAATCTAAAAAATGCCCCAAAATCAAGTGATTACAAATTAATAATAATTATTTGATTTATAATATTAAATTAGGCAACATATTAATTTGGGTATATCAATATCAGGCAACATCCCCTCAAATTGGAGTCGATGAGAATGTGGACATCTTGGCCCCGTTTGTTTTGGGATTAGAATCAGGTTCAGTTCGTTTCAGAATTATTTTTTCTTATAAAATTAATATTTATTATTTTATACTATTATTAAATTAAATTATTATAAAAAATTAAATAGTTTTTTGAACTTTAAATTATTGAAGTCTTAATTTTGATAAAAAGATATTAATTTACAAAAGTAGTTCACTAATTTTGACCTTGACCTTAATTTTGATCTTCAACCAAACGGTCCTTGAGTTTACAAGGAAGGTCAGGCAGGTGAGAATGAAACTTTTAAAAAATTAACCAATTAATTTGCAGATGAAACACTTCGAAGAGGTAGGACAACATTTTTGAAGACGATATCGAATGAAGTGACAGTCCATTTGAATAAACTCAATACACCCTTAAAAAAACATCAAGCAATATATATAACACTCTCGTTATCACAACGAATATTAGTACTCGAAATTCGAGAAAATCGCATATCTAATAGTAATTAAGGTAACCAAAAGAGTTCGGAAGTAGTGTCAATTAAAGCTCGATATTCAACTTCAGTAGTAGGTCAAGCCACTCCAGTCTGTTTCTTCCTACACCAAGAGACGAGCGAAGATCCAAGTAGAAAGCAAAATCCAACAGTGGGTTAACGATTAGTAGGATCACCAGCGCAATTAGTATGAGAAGGCTTGTGACTCGAGAAGATTGAGAAGAGAAGTGAAGTCCATGAATAAGAGTTCCCTTGATATACTAGAGAATGCCTAGAATAGTAGCATAGCAAGTAGAGCGAGGTTGATGCATAAATTGGCTAACCATGTGTACGGCATATGCAATATCATGATGGATAAAGTCGGATCATCAAGAGGCACTCCATCCATAAGATCATGCGAAGTATGAGAGAGATAATACCCATCAGATACAGATGTAACCTTGATGCAAAGAAAATAGCTAAGAGTACCCAAGTCTTTCATCTCATAACTTTGTCCAAGGAAGCACCACAAATCTTTTATACTACTAACATCATCCCAAATTATGATTATGTCATCCGCATAGAGTAAAAGAAACATGGTATCAGTATCAGTGGTGCAAATAAATAATGCATGACAATGAAAATTGGCTTAAAATTTTAAGTGAAATCACTAAGCTAAACTCGGAGAATAAGACGCACAGAGCTTGCTTAAGATCATAAAGAGTATATTGTAGAAGACAAACTTTGTTAGGAGGATGCTCATATCTAGGGGGAGGCTTTAGACAAACTTAATCAAATCTCTATTGAGAAAAACATTTTTGACATTAATTTGGAGTAATTGCCAATGGCGAGCAACAAAATAGCAACAGAGTTCTCACTGTGGTAAGGCGAGCAATAGGAGCAAAAATCTCCTTCTCTTTTCGAATGGAGATTTGATTGAGGAAGTTTATACCAAGCCTCCCCTGGGATATGAACTTTGTATCAATAATCAATACCATATTCTTCAGTGAAATCCTTGGCCATAAGATGAGCTTCGTATCACACAATAGATCCATTTGCCCGGTTTTGTAAACTCATTTACATCCAACAATAGCCTTTCTAGAGGGTAAATCCACCGAGTCTCAAGTATGAGCTTTGGTAAGAGCATCTAGTTCATCAAACATAATTTTTTTGCCAAAGTGAGTCAAAACTAGCCTAACAATAGGTGTGTGTTTAAGTCAATTTTAACAAAAATTATATTCAATTAAAATTTAGTTAAAAGATATAGTTGAATCTCATTGAATTATAATTTAAATATGAGACTCAATTAGACCTAAATTACGATCAAATTCAATCAAAAATTGAGTTTAATTTAAATTTGAATCATTGAAAATTTCAGTCTCAAACTAAAGAGAGTTAAGTGGACCGAATACTTAAACCAAAATCGAGTCCAAAATTTATTAAATATCTGAAATAAAATGGAAATTATAAAATCTTTATAAATAGATTTTTGACTATATTTTTTCTATAAGTAAATTCCTATGATGAAAATTTTACATAAAAAATCTGTGAAAATTTTAGAATTTCAAATTAATCTCTATAAAATTTAAGATTTATAAATAAACCCCTCATAAATTTATATTTATAAATAAATTCTTTAAATTTCTAACTTTTACATATAGACCTCTAATTAGCATTTTCTTATATGGACCCTATTAATTTCATAATTTTATAAATAACTTTTTTTATCAAAAACTCTCAAATTTATAAAATTATATTTTAGTCTAAATATTTTGAAAAAAATTTACAAATAACCCTTTCACAAATTCAGATCTAAAAAAATACAATTTAGAGAATTATATGTCATTTAGAGAATACCAAAATACAATTTCATCCAATCCAATAAATTTCCAAAATAAGATCAATACGATAAATCAAGATTCCATCACAATCATAACATATTTTAAAATCAACCAATCCAAGATTTGATTGTAAATATCTGGAGGCTTATAAATTAATAAAAACCTACAGGCCGAAAAGCACAACAGAGAGACGAACAGAAAAAAAGAGAGGATTAGAAGCTGTAGAGGACATCATTGAGAAAGAAAAGAATCAGAAGCAAAGAACAAGATCTAAGATCTCACTTCTTCCTTTGTTTTTCTTCCATTCTTCTCTCTAGTTTTCCTCGAAGGACCCCATTGCTGCTCCACCCATACTCCCATGCTTCTCCGCCAACTTGTTCCCCATGTACGATTGCCCCGTGCTCACGCTCACACCTGCCCATTGGTCCATCCTACCTGCGCCTTCCTGCGCCCGTGCTCTGCATCCTTGTCAAAGCTTCCTCTGCTACACTTGAACTTCAGCCCCATGCAGCATGCTCGTGAAATCATGGACTACATCAGCAAGTTCCCAAATGAAATGCTCATCATTGCCCTCTCCAATTATGGCCTGCTACGCTTCAACTCCAGCTTCATCCTTCCCTCCAAAGCACGACCCCTCACCGCTATGATTGCAGCCATGCACCACTTCACGTTGCCTATCCAAAGCTGTCGCCACCAGGTCCGGTGAATAAAGAAGGAGAAGGCAAGGCTTTCTCATAGGAGAGAAGCTTTATGGAGATTTGGTAACGAGGAAGAAGACAAAAGGTTGAAGATGGTGGGAGAGAAGAAAGGATACGCTCAGTAGGAAGCAGAAAGTGGTAAAAAAATAAAAAGTCTAAAAGAAGTTGCGGCCATCTGTAAAAAAAATTAAAAAAAAACTAAAGCTGTCGCCACCAGGTCCGGTGAATAAAGAAGGAGAAGGCAAGGCTTTCTCATAGGAGAGAAGCTTTATGGAGATTTGGTAACGAGGAAGAAGACAAAAGGTTGAAGATGGTGGGAGAGAAGAAAGGATATGCTCAGTAGGAAGCAGAAAGTGGTAAAAAAATAAAAAGTCTAAAAGAAGTTGCGGCCATCTGTAAAAAAAATTTAAAAAAATAATATTACTGTCACGATCACTAACGGATTTTGGCGTTTCGATAAAATTTTATTAATACCGTAAATTATCTACAATTCTTTGTGTGATGATAGATCTTTATTATCATCACGGTCACTTGTGACTTAGTACGAAAGTCAATTTCGGTCTAGCATCAACTCACAGGTTTGTCTGAAACCAATTTTGGATTAAACTCAGCTTACGTGCTCGCCAAACGTTTATACAAACTAAAGTTAGCTTATGATCTCATTGAATATTTATTCAAACTAAGATCAGCTTACAAGCTTATCGAATGTGCATTTGGACTAACACTAGTTTACGAGCTCACCGATTATCTACTCGGACTAAGGTTAGCTTGTGAGCTCACCGAACATTTATTCGGATTAAGGTCAACTCGTGAACTCGTCGAACGTCTATTTCGACTAAGGCCAGCTTGCAAGCTCCGAACGTCTATTCGAACTATAACTAACTTATGAGTTCACTAAACAACTATTTGGACTAAGATCAACATACGAGCTCGCCGAACATCCACTCTAATTAAGATTAGCTTGTGAGCTTTCGAACTTCTATTCAGATTAAAGCTAGCTTGCAAACTCGTCTGTTTAAACTAAGGTTGGCTTATGAACTCGTCGAATATCTATTTGAACTAAGACTAGTTTACTAACTTGCCAAATATTTATTCAAACTAAGGTCAGCTTGAGAACTTACCGAACGTATATTCTAATTGAGGCCAGCTTACGAGCTCAGCGAATACCTACTCAGACTAATGCCAGTTTGTAAACTCAATGAATGTCTGTTTAGACTAAACTCTTTAAAAAATATTTGGCCATTTTAACTCATAAATAAACAAGATTTTAGTATAATTAATCAAAATTAAATTTTAATTAAAATAATGCTTAAGGAACCATAAATTGAATTCAGTTGCAATTAAATGAATTTGAATTACAATTACAATCTGAGTTCAATACAAATGAATTTCAATTTTGCATTAAAGTCCTTGTAGAAATTTAATTTACAAAAACATTTCAAAAATTAACCGATTTGAAAAAATCCACCATAAATTATAATTTTGAAATTCAATCTCGAATTTCTCACCACTAATAAGTTCGATAATAACAATAGAGTACTCAAAATAATTTTGAACCAAAACTTGAGACAAAAACTTGATTTTTTTCAAATTGGGGTTAGGAAAATTTAATTGAAATCAAATCATATCTCTATTTCTGGTAGACCAAACATCAAAAATAGGCTTTGATATCAATTATAGGCTTCAATTATATCCTTTGATATAAGATCCATGAGTAAAAATTATACAAAATTGAATTAAATGAATTTATATACCTTAGAGCTAAAAAACTCAATTGATCTAAAATCCTTTTCTAAAAATTCCAACTGATCCAGCTTGAGTTTATGTCATTTTTTGATAGAGAAGAATTAAAAAAAAGGAAAATTTTCAAAACAAAATTTCACATACCATACTCTGTTCCGTTATAGAAAAAAAGAAAAGAACAAATTCATGAATTTATTTTCTTCTCTCATCGACTTAAAACTAAAGTTTTATCTATTGTAAAAAATCCCCTGAGAATTTTATAATTATAAATTTAAAATTTTATAATTACAAATAAAATAAAAAATATTTTTAAAAAAATCCAATAAACAAATAACTTTAAATAGATCAATTCAAATTCAAAATTTTCGATTGGATTCAAGCTCATAAAGTTATCCTCCTTTAATCAGTCAAATTCAATGTGAGACTAGATACTGAGCATATAATAAAATATTTCGATCCATTGTGAAATACTCAATTGAGTATACAAATAAAATTTGACTCCGTTTATGATGTCATATATTATTATTTGAATATTAATCAAACGGTCAAATTTGAGTTATTCACTATATTTTTAAATTATCTAACCTAATTATATAATCAAATTTATTTAGAAATAAATCAATAATAATCTATAAAATCATAGGATTAACATACTTCTTAATATTTAACTTTTCCGTAAAGTGTTCAAATTTCTCACATTCGGCTTCAGTGGGCTTGAGTAGAGCTCCAAACAGTACAAATCGCCATAGTTTACAATCCTAAGAAATACCGTCATGGTAGAGGCCCACGAGTTATAGTTGGAACCATGAAGAATAATTTGAATTGGTCGGATAGCATTATCTTGAGAAGGTTGGGAGGTAGGCTTGGATATGGTGTCGTTTGCTAAAACTCGAACTGTACTCGAAGATGGAAATGAGCTACAATGTATTTACACCTAAAACAAAGAGGCTCTAGAGCTTTTACATACATGAAGAGAAATACATGGAGTCTCAGATTAGTTGCACCATGCGAGACACACTTCACCTTATTTGACCGAAGGAGATAGCGGCTGGATGGCTTTAATGATATTGAAGATGACTAAAAGTGCATGCTTTTGGAAACTCGTGTGCCATCCACATTATTATTCACTCAGGTCTAGTTTGGATGGCGAAGTTTGCCAAATTTTTTCTGTTGAATTTCACCCAGCCAATAGTCGTGTGACACATTTACAAATTAAAATTTAGCGGTGCAAAACAGGGTAAAATTAAATTAATCGAGGTACTTTTTTTGGGCGTCTGCACCAATTCTTTATTTATCCCAAGGATCTTCTGATTGCTTGAAACATACGGGGTATGAAAAGGGTCTTCCTAAGCTTATGTGGTTTCAAGATTGAGTGGAACATCTAATGGAAAATTACAGTAAAAAGAAAATCTAAGGTCAAACTGGTAGATAATATGAATAGTTCTCTAGAAAATAAAAATGATTAGAAAATTTGAATCTAAAATTCAAAAAATGGATATTGTTGATAGAACTTGGTCGAACATTAATTTTGGTCTAAAAAGGCTCCTTGAGAATAAGATTTATTAGGTTACTATTTTGATTGATCTACAAAGAGAAGACACTGTGAAAAAAACCACCAAGATTTTTCAATGGCAACCACTCTGACACTCAAATTAGTAAAAAATCTCATAAATATATTAGAGAAGAATAATTGAGTATTAGCCTCCTATTTTTGTGAATATAATAGTATTTATAGAGTATAGAGGTGATTGAGTGTATCAGAGACTTTATAATTTCTATCTCAATATGATCAGACTCTTGGTAATAGACTATCGTGAATCCCAAATTTTTCAGAATTGATCTCTGGGTATTGTTATCCATCAATTTTCATAAATACTTAGTCTCCTTATTGCATAAATTAAGGTCACCAAGTTTCTTCGATTACCTTGGGATAAGCACACAAGAACCAAGGTCGTCAAGCTTCCTTTGTTACTTTAGGATCAAAGTTCGCTCAGCAAACCGATGCTATGGCTACCAAGCCCACTTAAAACACCTCAATGTCTCCTCTTTAGTGTTTCAACGTTGGATGACCTTGGCCAATGACTCGACCTATGAACGCAATTTTGGCTCATTTTTATTTTTGGTTCATCAACTTGGGCTTTTTGGTTTGTGTATCATCAAGTATCTAAGTAATTTAGATATCCTCTTGTAAACAATAAGTTATACTATAGGAGATAATACTTTTCTATTATAATGTTTGATGTGATGAATTAGTCTCATATTGAATATTGGATAGGTAGAGTCCAACATATATAGTAAAAAAGACATATATCCTATGAGCTTAAACTTTTGAGATGGTTTAGTGTCCGACCCACTATATTATTTCGATTCGATACTTTTTTGACTCCCTCAATAAGTGGTATCAGAGTTTCAAGTTTGAAACTATGTAAACTCTTAAGACCGAAATTACCCTGATGATGCGACTAAATTGAACCTCATATTAATCTCTCTTTAAAAAAAATCAAAAATTAAGATAAAAACTCGTTAGTATGGGTCACACAGTAAAACTAATCTCGAGTAAAATAGTTCTCGATTAAGAGTGTTAAAATTGATGTGATCAAATCACACCTGAAGAGGGAGATTGTTATAATATCAAATGTGATGAATTAATCCCATATCGGATATTGGATAGATAGAGTCCAAAATATATAGTAAAAAAGTCTCATATCCCATGAACTTAAGTTTTTGGGATGGTTTGGTATTCATCCCATTATATTGATTTGGTTTGACACTCTTTCAACTCCCCCAACAATTTTCATCTAGAGGAGACCTCTCGATTATACTAATAGCTACACCAACAAATGAACGTTTCTAGTTTAAAATTTCAAAATTCTAGGAACAATAAAGTCAAGAATACAATACGAAAGTAAAAAAAATCAAATGAAAAATACAACCTAAATTATTGGATTAGGAACTCTAGTTTACTTAAATATGCTCAATTGAGGTTCAAGTTTAGTTTTGAGCTATATAGCGAGTCGATTCTTGAACTTGATTTAGCCTAATTTCTATTTAGTGCTTGCACGTGCCTTGATATTTCACACGCCCAACCTATAGAATGTGTGAGGTCTCTAAAAAATTTATAGAATGTGTGAGGTCTCTAAAAAATTTATAGAAGTCTTCTCACAAGGCATGGAGGTATACCCGCTCTAGAAATCTTGCCTTTGCATTTACCTACAAATAAAAGAGAAGAAAGAAAAAATCTATGAGTTTCTTAGACATAACATCTAACTTATGAGATTATATAAAATTATTTTTAAAAAAAGAGCCTAAAACTTGTTGGCCCATATGGTAACTTTTGAGGGGAGGGAAAGAAGAGGGAGGGGGGGAGAGTTTTGAACACGAATACATTTTTTATTATGAAGAGATGTAAAAGTCCCAATCATACACCGAGATAAAAAAAATCAAAAAACTCAAGATTCAAGCTCCATTCAACCATAAGTGCAAAAAAATAAAACAAGTAAAGAGAGAGTGTATCATGATTTTTATGTGGTTCAACGACTAACCGTGCCTACTCTACAGCTTTTATCTCGCTCTTGGGGACTTAAATTACTCCATTAGTGATATTACTTCTTGAGTCAAAACCAAATCTTTACATCATACTCGAAAATAAAATGTCGCTTCTTTCAAATGAAACCAAGCCCGTCACTTAGGGTGAAGTCACGCTCGTATAAAAGATCTCTCCAACCAAGACGATATACACCACACCAAAAATTTTATACTTTCACACTCCTAACATCTAAAAGTATTTACGAGTAAAAAAAGTAAAAGAATTTTATAATTTAGACTCACTACAAAATCACTCAAAGGTTAAGAATAAGGACAATCAGGATTTGCTTGAGATTGAAAGATTTAGAGCATTTCTTAGTAAAAAGGCATGTGAGACTTGATCTCTTCTCTAAATGATAAATGAAGTTATAAAACTTATTAAGAGAAATCCAACTATGTCTATTTATAATTTTTTGGTCGAAACAAGCCATTGGGAGTGAAATCCCACCATTTGGTTCCCTCCAACAATCAAAAAACTAGGTATTAGTCATGCAAATTTCATGAACCAAACATTCCGTTCATAAATCGGATATCCGATTCTATCGAACAATTGGCCAACCGGATGTCTGATTCATGTCCAGTACTGTAGCATGCTATAATATCACTGTGGCAATTACTGTACTGACTACTACAGAATCCTATATGACAAATACTCTAAACCAAATGATCTCAAAGTAAATCTTTGACATGACTAAAATAAATAAAAATTTAAACTTAGTCGATGTCGATCTTGATCGTTTGACCTTTCTTTGAGATCCTAACTTAATCTTTAAGTTTCATTTTCAAGTTATCATTTTCTTTATTTTTGAGTTAACATCTTCAAACTTTAGTCTTGATACTTGGTCCTTCACAAATGTGGATGATTATTGTAAATTCTAAAACTTATCAAAACTTAAGAAATTTTTTAAATATTAGTTTGACCATCATAAAAATCTAAAGGATATTAAAACTTACCAAAAATCTTGACGAGTAAGGATCAAAGGTCCTTCCCTATCCCATTTTAGTATTTAAGAATTAAATTTAAAATACAATATAATAAAAAAAACTAAAATTTTAATTTAAATACATCAAATGAAATAAAAAAAAATGAAAAAATGTTGGAGAGATGTAGCTTATATCGAGAAAGAGAAGTGATCAAATGTCAATTCTTTATCAAAACTTCAACATCAATGAGGAATTAAATTTTGGATCTCATCAAAGTCTCAGTCACTATGAAAATCCTTTTCTTTTTGAGAACTTCTCCCATGAAATAATCATTTCTAGTATAATTTTCTCTCTAATTTTTTAGTCTTTTTATAAATGGAAATGAGTAGTACTTATAAGTTGAGTAGATAACAATATAATCTTTTCAACAAACAAAAAATTGTTTGTTTACATTTTTAGTTATCTTATATTACTTCACATTTTGACCTCCTATTTTTATCGATTTTTTTCTTAATATTTACTCTAGCTCTGTAATTGGAACCTAATCTAAGACCCTAAGTGGATGGCGCACTGCTCCAAAAAAATTATTTTAACCAATTGGAAACACAACGTCAACAAAAAATTTCATGTTAGCATGCAGTGTTCATTTGTTAACATGGCAACATTTTGGCTCAATATGCCAGCCAATTAATGCCTCGTTGCATCCTCAGCCATTTCGTCTTCATTTAAAAGATAAACAACTTCTTTGCCTTCATGGAACAATCCCTTCCCTGCCATTAAAATAAAATAATGATTAATTTTTTAAAACCAGTTTAAAAATTTGCAACTTCTATCTCAACCCACCAAATTTCTTAAATGTATGTGGTTTCAGTTCTTCTGAAAGATTTGTAAAGTTGTACCTTTTGTCACATCCATTTTCAAGTTGAATTGCTTAAGTGAAAAGGTAATTTTGTCATTCTTCAACACAAGTGATTGTTTATCCAGAGTTCGGTCTTACAAGGCTCATCGCAGAACAAATGAGCTTCTGCTCCCTCTCACGATGCATTCCATCTCTCATCCAGAGGTGCTTTTTTTCCCTCCCACAACACATTTCATTTCGCATTTTCGAACAAATTTGACGTTTTTAAGATCACAGAACAGTAGCATCAATTTGACCTCCTCTTTTATGTCATTATACTTCTCAAGATGTATTGCTCCTACGCCCTCTCTGACCTCGCCTACCAAGTGTTTGATCGGATACTTCTAGCTAATGTTGCCTCTTGGAGTATCATGGTCACCAACTTTGTCAAATGCAAGCAATTTGCTGATGACATGGAGTTGTTTGACATAGTGGCTGAGAGAAATAATTCATCTTGAAATATTATGCTCAATATATACTGTAACGTTAGATATATTGATACTACAAAGGCAAGTGTTTGATAAAAAAATTGACAGAGATGTTGTGCCTTGCAACGGAATAATATACAAATTTAAATAAAAACATATCAAATATATCTTTAACTCTAATAAAAATAAAAAAATTAGTCAATGAATTTTAATGCCCAAAAGTGTTGCTGAATAATATTTAAAAGTAGATGAAGAATATCAAGAATATATTTACCTCTAATAAAAATAAAAAATAATTAAGTAATTAAATATTAATTATTAAGTCTGAAAATATTTAAACTTAAATTAAATAATATGCAAATTCAAATGAAGAATACTAAATGTATCTTTAATATTAACATTATTTCAATCTGATCTCTCTTATGTAAATGACTTTTCTCTCTATGTTGCTTCCCATACTTCATATTAGTAGCTACAATTGTCATAGCTAGCGAAATCAGAGAATTTATAGAATTATGAGAAATATATAAAATTTGCTAAAGGAACCAACAAAAAATATAAGTGAAAAAGAGAAGATATACAGTGGTATCTAAGAGAGGAAAAAGAAACAAGAAAAATAGTTTTTGAGGGAGCCAAAACAAAAATACTCAAATTTGAAGGAAGAGAACAAACAACATTGTCTGCCATAAAATATCTTAGGTTGCCTTATTTTTCAAGGTTTTTATCCCATAGAATAATTGTAAATTATCAACAAAATTGATGTTGATGGACAAGTTCTTATTTTTGTTAGAGGTAAAAATATTCTTAGTAATTTTTTTATTTATATTTATATATTATTCAGTTTAAAACTTGAATATTTTCAAATTTAATGATTAATAAATTAGCTCACTCTGCTTTAGTTCAAGAATTCAATTTTTAATCCCTGATTCCCTATAGTACTAGTACCTAGAACCCTTACATAATGTTTAGTTTGAGACTAGAACTAAAAACAATTTGACTAAAATTTTTTTTTTTCTAAAAAAAGTTAATATTACTACTTTTAAATTGAATTATTATAAAAATTTAATTAATTTTTTAATATTAAATTATTGTATGATTAATTTAAAATAATAATAATAATAAGGGATAATTACGGGTGGCCCCCCGTAATTAGCCTTAATTACGGTTAACCCCCCGTAATTTTCGTAATTACC